>VWYI01000096.1:65674-78397 GCA_013399455.1 Anthoscopus minutus | reverse complement strand
CCCGATCCCATGGCAGCTCCGATCTCGGGCCAGGCCGGCAATCCCAAAGCGGCCCCGATCCCGGGCCAGGCGGGCAATCCGAAGGCGGCCCCGATCCCGGGCCAGGCCGGCAATCCCAAGGCGGCCCCGATCCTATTGCACGTGCACCGCGCGCTCCCGCGGCTTCCGCACCGCGCGCTCCCGATAGCGCCGGTGACGTGGCGGGCGCTGATTGGCGGGCGCCGGGCGGGGCGGGGCGGGAGGCACCGCGCCCGCGCCCCTCAGAGCGCTCCCATGGCGTACGGCGGCCTCGCGGTGCCCATCATCGTCATGAGCGTGTTCTGGGGGGTGGTCGGCGGCGTCCTGCCCTGGCTCATACCCAAGGGGCCGAACCGTGGGTGAGTGACCGGGTGGGCGGTGGGCACCGGGCACCTTCCCTTCCGTCCCCTGCGGGTGTGGGGGGAGGTCCCGGCGGAGGCGGCCCCGGAGCCCTGAGGCGCCCCGAGGTTGCCCGGGCCCGGCGCCGCCGCAGCCCCGCGGGCTCCCGGCGCAGCTCTGGCGGAGCACGGACGGGCCTGGGGCTGCGAGAGCCGGGCGGTGCCCCCGGAGCTCCTCGCGGGTTTGGGTTTCCCCTGAGGCCCTGGCACAGGTGCCCAGAGAAGCTGTGAATGCCCCTGGGTCCCTGGAAGTGTCCAAAGCCAGGTTGCACGGGGCTTGGAGCAGCCTGGGATAGGTGTCCCCGCCCGTGGCAGGGGTGGAACGAGATGAGGTTTAAGGTCTTTTCCAACCCAGACCGTGCTGTGAAACCTCTGCAGACACAACGTCCTGTGACAAGGTGGTTCATTGTCAGGCGGTATTTCAGCAACAACTTCCTCTTTCTTTCCTTACTTGACCTTTCCTAACTTACTCCACCGTCCTCTGGTTTCACACTGGGTGAGACTGGAAAGGCTACAGTAGCGGGTTTCAGTTCTGGGTTAAATGTGTGCTGGTGCCCTTGTAGCTGAGGACAACAACAGGGCTTCTAAGACGAGGTTTTTCCTGCAGTGGTTGTGGCTGCTCAGATTAAAAACAGACAAGTTTTTGTCTTTGTCTTTTCTCTAGGAGATAATGGCTTCTTAATCTCTCTTCCTCTCTCTGACACTCCCTCCACAGGTACCAACTGTCTTTTCTCTCAGTTCTTTATCTAAACCCTCAATATTTCTCCATCTCTGATATTTCGTGTCTCACTTTCAAACCTGATGTGTGTTTTATGCCTGGAAATATGCCTGTCCTAAGGAATACCTTGATAAAATGGCTTCCAGGCCTGGAAGCGTGGGAATTCTGTGCCTCACCAACAGAAGTTACTGACCTACCATGAGCTGGGAGAGGAAATACATAGATGGAAATGTCTTTTTATAATTTAAAAAGAAAAATCCACTCTACTTTGCTACTGAGTTCCATGAGTGCAGAGATCACTGTTAGAAAATCTCTTTTCCTCTCCTCCCATTTCAAACCCATCTCTGTGTGTAGCTGCAGTTTTGCCATTTTCAATTTCAAAAGCTTGGTTATTCCTTCTTTTCAGCATTCCAGTGGTTTCTGACACAGTTGTGTTTCACCAAGAAAGGAAAATTTTACACTACTGCTTTGAGGTTTTATTTTTTTATTCAGTTTGTAAACCCCTCATTCATTATATAAAATTAAAAGTGGCAATTTTACACTAAAATTTTGTTTAAGTGGAATTCTGCAAGTGGAGAAAGGGTTTGTTGTGTGCATCCAGCTTCAGTGGTTCACTGATGTGAAGGGCACTGCATCAGATTTTGCTGCTGTTCACAGTGATTTTGTTAAATCCAGCTATAAACTGTTTGGCAGAGCTGTGTCACTCCTGCAGATCTGAGCCTTGCAGTTTACTCAGCTGGAAGAAGCCAGAACATTCATGTTGAGTCATCTTTCATATGATCAAACTTAAACTTGTCCTTGTTTGCTGTGGGCTTTTTCCCTGTGGATCTTGTGGACAGTCACAACACCACATCTGATCACATTTCTCCTTCTTCTTGGCAGAGTTATCAACACCATGCTGGTGACCTGTGCTGTTTGCTGCTACCTGTTGTAAGTACAAATAATGCCCTGCCTCTTCAGCAAGGCCCACTGCTGTTGGAATCACAAGTTCCTTTTTTATAGCCTCAGAACACTTAGAAGCTTTTTGAATGTGTTATGGAGATTTACACACATTCTTTAACAGCTCTTGGAATTCTGAGTTCTAAAGATCTTCAGTGCACTGAAGAAATTTTCCCGTTGGAAAACAGTGAATTAAAGGGAACCTGAATTCCTCTTGTCCTCTGACACATAACTGTGAACTGTCCTCTGCATGGACTTGCTATTTCTCCTTTCCAGTTCATTGCCTCATTTGCTCACAGGTATAATGATACTTGGTCCATTCGAAGATTTTCCTGATTGTTAGGCTTTTTTTGTCTTTTTCCTTTCCACTTTATATTTAATTCTGAGGTAATACTAATTCAAACCCGCTGAACAGTTTTTCTTTTAGATTCCTTGAATATATTCTCAAAATCTGGTAGAGTGGTGGGTGGAGAGGCTGCTGCAAAGAGGATTTTTAGTGAGACTGATATATTAGGACCATTTCTGTTTAAATGCACAGTGTGTTTTGAAGCTGCCTCCTTTCTGTAGGAGATTTAGTAGCAATAACAAAGTGACTTGTTGAGAGCTCTTCATATAATGTTTTTTTAATCAGGATTTAAGCCAGCTGTAGCTGGAGGCTGCAAGACAAAGCTTGCTTGTGGTTTTCTCTCTCTTTTTAAAGACTGTAGAGACTGATTTTGTAAAAAAAAAAACCAAACTGCTGTGCAGAAATAACTTTAAAATAATTTGTTGTGGAGAGTAAAGTGATAAAAGTCTGGTTTGATCTTAAGAGTTAACTTGTTATAAAAATTATTACTTGGAGTTCCATTCAAACCTGAGTATTATTTGTACTTTCTTGAACTACTTAGGCATCATTTATGCTATTCAAAGGAATTTCATATGAATATTTAGAGAACTGCATCTCAGTGTTGACATGTTCCAGGAGAGGCCTGTTGGGTTAGACTCTGGTACAGCTTACACAGGTTTGGTTTAGGTTAATGGTGTGATATTCAGGGTTAATATCAGTTTACACTCTAGGAAAGTTATTTCTATTCAGAGTGTTTGATATGTGAACTCCTAAGAATTCATTCTTGCTTAACTGTAAAAACAACTCCAGCAAACTTGGTCTGGTTTGTATCCACAGAAGTTTTTAAATTTAAATTTGGCTGAGTGGATATAGAAATTTGAGAATTTGTGCAAGCAGCTTGAATTTGGGACTGAAATTTGGAAGTCTCAGTGCTGTGGAGGTCTCCTTGCCCTGCCCATGAAGTTTGTAGCAGCACAGTCTTATTAATAATAGGTCCCAAATATTTGGCTAAGAAAGGGCAACTTTTTTGGTGATTTTTACTGGGTTGCTGCATTTATGTGACAGTAAGTTGGGTGAGTTTTAATTAGGAGGAGAGTTGAGCCTTGTTTTGGTTTTATTTGGAGTTCTCACTTGGGTTTTTTCTACAGAAATAATGGCCCACTCTTCTAAAACCCTTGGAGGTTAAGGTTTGGTATCTTTATTCTTTGAAAGGAGAGTTTTCCTTGAAGTAGAGGCTGTGTGGCATCTGCAGCATCCTCTGGATCAGGATGTGAAATGTATTTGTTGTAGAATTTCTTAACTTTTGGCTGAATTCTGTGAGCTCTTCAAATGTACAGTGGTATTTGGCTTGTAAGTTTAGTTGATTATTTTATTTTATCTAAACAGACCCCTTATAAAGCCTACTGACATGAACATGTTATATAAACTGCTCTTGCATGTCCAAGGGTTCTTTGGTAATTTTGTGGGCTCTGACTTGTTTTCTGAATTTCCTTTGGCTTTTTCCAGTTATACTTTGAAAAATAAAAAAAAGGCAGCAAAATCTTAGGATGTTTTCAACCCTTGGTAGTTGTACCCAACCACATAAATTGCATTTGTAGTGTCTCCTTGCCAGAATACAACAAAAAGCAGATTTTTCTCCTCATGTTCCAAGACAGAATTTGCCTCATCACACAGTCTTTCTTCTTTTTTATTTGCTCATTTATTCTGTATAAAACTGTAGAACAGCCCTGCTTGGAAAGGACCTCAAAAGATCTGGTCCAACCTTTTTCCCTCTGTATTATCCAAACATATGGAAGTTTATTATTCTTATATCCTTTCCTTTTGGGGAAGGAGGCACTGAAAACATTTAAGACCTTAATTAAAGGAATAGATTAATTTCCATACCAGTCTTGAAGGAAGCCCAAGGATTCTTTCTGAGGGTTATTCACTGGATATGTTAGGATTCAAATAATCTCTGCTGTGCTGGGTATTTGTGTGCCCTTAGTAGGTGGCTGGTGCTGCTCTGTGCTCCTCTCTCCAGCTGTTTAGTCTCTGCTAGACCTGCTTTCATATCTTTGAGTTACTTTTCCAGTTGAAAATAGGGAAAAACTATTTCCTGTCTTCATTAAACACCACTTGACTGACAAATTAATTTTCACTGAACTGAATTCAAATCCATTTCAACTTACAGCTGTTTCATCGGTATTTCGATTTAACTGGTCATTTTGAATAACCATATTGATTTCATGGGATTCATTTGGTTGTTCTGTGGAAGATATTTGCTTCTAATTTGTGTACAAATCCTTTTGAAGAATAACCCATTCCCAGGAACCTCATAAAATCTAAGGCAAAGTCTAAGGGGGTAGTGCTGCAGAAATGAGAGGTTATGCCATATTGTGAGGTAGTGTCAGAGTCTAAATCTATTTTGCTGTGCTCAAAGCAGTTCCTGAGCAGTGTCATCATGTCCTAACAGAGGACAGGGTGCTTGGAAAATCGTATTATTTGCTACTGATTCTAACAGGATTAAAATATGGATGCCCAAATTGACATTTAAACAGAGATAGCAGGACCTTAATTTGTAACACGAGCACAGACAGATGGCAGTTGTGGTGGGAAGACCTTTTAAAAAATCTCTCTGCTACAACAGAAGGGACATCAATTTCCTTGTCTGAGCTGGATAATTAACAGTAACTGTTCTAAGCGGGATCTGGTAGAATTTAAGGACCTGTGGGTGGCTCGAATGCCATACCTGCTTTTAGCAGCTCTGGAACATTGCATCTTGGATGCAGAGGTTTGTTTTACTCAGAATGCTGCATTCTGTTGTGTGTTGTCAGCCTGGATTATTGTACAAAGCAGCATCACTTAAGCAAAACACGGGAAAAGCTTTTTCATGACTTACCTTGAATGCAAGGCAGTTGCAGCCTAACAACTGCTTTAAATTCCTCAGCCCTCGGAGAGCAGGGGGGAGGAATGTGCTGCTGCCCTAATGCCACCCTGCCTGGGAGCTGGGGAATGCAGCACGGCCCCAACAAATGCCTTTTGAAACCTCCACGCTGCTTTTCCCAAAGCTTTTCCATAGGTTGGGATTCTGAATGTGCTCCCAGCTCTTTTAATTCACAGCCATGCTGGGCCTGAGCTCGGGGGAGCAGCGAGAGGTGAGGGATTCGTGCATGGAGTTCCTTCCTGCTCTGCAGTGACAAGAGGAATAATGTGCTTTAACAGGCTTTTAGTGTTCTACCCTCCTCCCACTCGTGTTACTTCAGGATGCTGGAGGCAGATGGCACAGTGCTCTTTGGATCTGTCTGTTGGATCTGAAAAATTAACCCTCACAAAAGAAATTCCGGGATAGCTTTAAGAGCTAATTTGCTTTTTCCCTTAAGTAGATTTAACATCACGATCTCAAAATACATTGTTGTCACTGCTTTGGACAGCGAAGTAGAAACGTGTCAACCTAAAGGTTTTTGGCTGCTCTCAGTGGTGTCTTGCTGGTGTTTTAATTCCTTTGTAGAGCCTGCTAATTGTTCCAAGGCTTGTGTGGCTGATGGACTGCTGCAGGCTCAGCTCCTTGGTTTAGCTGGAGTTCTACCCCGTGCAAAACTGAAAGGGGCATTGCTAAGAAATATTGGTAAATGTGAAGAGCACTGATGTGTTTGCTTTAAGTCTGACCCACATCTTTTGCCCGTGGCTGTTGCAGGCGTTTTTGCAGCCGACCTGCACTTGGTTTGCTGGTCAGAGCATCAAGGTCTGTGTGGAATTTTCCATGACTGCCTAAGCACTCTGATACATTTGTGGCAGCTCCCATTACAAAGCTGCTCTGCTTTTTCTCCTCCTTACAAAGCATTCTAGAAATAGCAGACAGATGAGCCAGTGTGTTCACTAAATGTGTTTATATAGATAGTATTTAACATAGATTTAAATCCATGGAAGCATCCATTGCTTTTTCTGACTCTTGTAACGTTTACAAAGCAAATATATCTTTTAACAGTGGAATATTTATTTCTGTTTAGCTTTCCTGGATATTTTCCACAAACTACATTCCTCTTGTTCTCAGTTCTGGCCATGGCTTCTGCAGTGTTAGTTTGTGCTCTGCTCTGGTGGCAAGGCTGCTGTGCTGTTGATCTGGGATTTGTGTCATATTGGGGTTGTTCTTTTGGGGTGGTTTTTTGGTCTTCTTTGTTCTCTATTGTACCCTTTTGCTTCAGGTCCCTGTTTTTTGACCTCTGTGCCAGGTTTAAATTCACTTTTGTTAAGACTCAGAAAAATATACCACGTCTGCAAGGGCAGCTTGGTGTGCACTGAGAAGCAAATAAGAGAGAGGATGTTTCTCGGGTTGTTGTTTAAAGGACGCTTCAAAGGTGCTGAAAAAAAGTCTGTCTCTTTTATGTTTCCATCTTCTGAGCTCCCAAATAGCTGAGTTTCAAAACATTTTCCTGTCAAAAGAGAGGTGTGAGGGCAGTGCTATCAGGTGGTTTTGTGTTGCTTTCAGTTGAACAGGACAATCTATTTCAGTTGCAGAGTGATTTGGAGCCGTAACTTCATTGCTGGTGGCTGGTGCTTGTGTATGACCTTGAGTAGAATTTCTATTTGAACCTGGACTTTCCTGAAATAGCCTTTTCTTTGATAGTCCTCATGTTTGGACAACGTTTCCATTGTCACAGGCTGTCATTTGGCTGATTTGTCTCTGTTGGGTTGGGGGGTTTTCTTGCAGTTGGCTGATTGCAATTCTGGCTCAACTCAACCCTCTCTTTGGGCCCCAGTTAAGCAATGAAACAATCTGGTATCTTAAATATCATTGGCCTTAAGGATGTCTGTGCTGTGCTGCAGTGCATTGACAGGTGAGTATGATCAGATTTATTGATATATTTGGTCTGTTAAAGCTTCAGGAGACATTGAATAATAATGTGAGCAGTGTGCTCAAACTACTGTAGCTCTTTTGTAGGAGAAATCTCTATTTCTGAAGGCTGCAACAAAACATTTGGATGTTAGTCTTGATATGTGAAAATTTGAACTGAATTATTGGCAGTTATTTTTGTTTCTGTCCAGGAGTGTGGTGCTGTGTTCAGGGGTTTGTGAGGAGAACAAAACATTACTTCCAAAAAAATGCATGTAATTGGACTGGGGTGTTTTTTAATAGCTAACATAAGTGGATTTCCTAATCTTTACCAATTGTTAAACCTCTCCTCAAGCCTGCTACCATTTCATCTAAGACCTATCCTAATTTCCAAGGCAACACAGCATTGCCCTCATTCATCTGGGAAGTTGGACTGGGAGCTGCCATTAGAATGTTCTTTATCTCCTGAGCTCACAGCTTGATGGTTTATTTTGTTTTTAATGACAGCCTGTGTGTGCAGCTTTAATCCCAGGTGAGCCTGATGGTTGCTGTCTGGGCAGTGCTGCTGGAATGTGGTTCTTGCAGTTCCTGGGCTTTTCAACATGGCCAGCAAAAATAAAATGTTGTACTAAAAGTACCTTAATGCTGTTGGGCTTGTCCAGGAGGGCAGCATTTGCTGTTGAAGGTTCAAATGAAGGAACAAGCAGCCTGATTATAGTTTTTAAGCTGGTAACTAAATAATTAAAAACATTTTTTTCTGTCTTTGTACAACACAGTCTCAGTTCAGTGCAGCAGGCAGTGACAATTGATGTTAAATGCTTTCTGTGAAGTGTCCTGACATTTGCTGCCCAGTTTGAGGGAAGGCTTCCTGTGAGCTGGGATGTTGTCAGGCTGGGCCTGTGTGTGTGTCTGCAGCTCCTTTTAGGCACCAAGCAGAAGCTAAAGGTAGACTTGGCCCTGCTTCAACTCCAGGCCTGTAATTAGCTAAGTCAGTCAAGCAGAATTTCCTAGGAGCATTTTCACTGCTTGGGTGCTAACATGTAATTAGTTAGCTAAAACAGAGAACAGTGTGTTTTGGTAATGGGCACAAAGATCCCTGAATCCCATAGGATGATTCACTTGCCTAGGATCTGAAATTGGAGTTATCTGGACATAAAAATGGGGATTCATGATCTGTGTGTTGAAAGCAGCAAGGACAGGCAGGGTGAGACACAACCTCTGGACCCTGCTAACAGAATCAAGCCTTTCCCCTCCCTTTCAGTGAAGGATTTCCCAGAGAACTGGAGTTAAATTTGTACCAAGAAAGAGAAGGAACTTGTGTGTTTGAGGATGACTGCAGAGTTTCTGAGGAGCTGTCATTTTTAAACTTATTAATGAAGCATTTCTGCCCTGCATAGCACATGCTGTTGTGTTACATGAAGGAGTTTGTTTTAACCTTTCATCTAATTTTATTGGCTTGATTTTGGAATGAAATTAAGGTTGTCTCTGAAAAAGAGAAATTTAGAAGAGTAAAAGCATATAATAATCCTCAAATATCTGTTTGTTGCTTGACATGTGCTGTCACAGGTCACACCACTGCAGTGGTTTGAGTGCTATTGCAGGGCTCCATGTTCTGTCCTTGTTCTTGTAGAGTTTGTGCCTAGACAGGAGCTATGAGTGAGATTCCATCTGATCAGAGCTGGGATATCTCTGATACTGCATGGATTCCCATCAGTGTAGCAACCAGTTATTTCTGGATTTAGAGATGTGCTTTTCCAGCATGCAGGGGACACGTACTATACTTGTTTCTGCCTCCTGTTCCTTTCAGTTGAGGTTTGGGTGGATTAGTATGGAAAATGCAAAGAGAA
Organism: Anthoscopus minutus; assembly: GCA_013399455.1. Classification (NCBI taxonomy): domain Eukaryota; kingdom Metazoa; phylum Chordata; class Aves; order Passeriformes; family Paridae; genus Anthoscopus; species Anthoscopus minutus. Next base: position 69,342 of record VWYI01000096.1, on the reverse strand, counting down.
TGAAGTGCTAACTCCCAAAGTGGAAAGATCCTTAAAAATAGGATGATTAAAGCAGACCCATTTTACTTTACCAACTGAGCGGCCTGAAAATGCTCCAGTGAGCTCCTTGTGTTCTGCTGAGGAGCTCTGCATATGCTGGCTTGATTGATCTGTGCCAAATTCCACAAGTTTGCTCTGTGTCTTCAGGCAGTCTCCCTCCCATCCAAAGATGATTTGATAGCAATTCAGTTGCTAGGTCCCCAGGTTAATGGCTTGGATGGCAGCATGTAAGAGCACACAGAGCTCTGTAGCTGTGGTGAATCCAGGCTGTGGACTCTTGCAAGCTGTGATCCAGCACTGCCTTTTCTCCTTGGCTTGGTGAATTCACAGTCTGTGTTCTCAGAGCAGGAACTGTCTTTGTGCAAGTGGAGAAGGGCTGTCATCCAGCTCACTGGGTGCTGTTACAGCAGTGAAAACATTTGAGGGAAATAGTTGTTCTACCAGCTTAGAATGTAACTAAAACTACTTGCAGTAACTTCAGGAAAGAAACTGCCAAGAAAACATCCACACCAATGAATTATCTCCACTTCTTGCCCATTGCTCAGAGTGTTGGTGGAATGGAAATAGCTGTGGTTAACAGCCAGGCCTTCAATTAGCAAAGTGTCTCCATGGAAGGGAATAATGAAGTTGCCTCTTGCTTTGCAGGTGAAGAAGAGATGAAAAACTCCACTGACCCAAAGGTGCCCTTTCTGTAGCTGCTTGGATATGAAGCCTGCAGTAATGCCTTAATCTTTCTAATGTTCTTCAAGTGGCTTCTTCAAAGTCCTGTGTTTTTTCCTGCTATTCCATTTAACACAGTGCCTAATGCAGTTTATACTCTTTGGTACTGTCAGTTTTTGACTGTTAACTCCAGATGTGATGAAATTTCTATTTTTACGGGTCACAGAATCACATTTTTATCTGTAATAACACTTTATATTTGCAGGTCTTAGCTTGTCTGTCATTGTGCTGTTCACCCCTTTTCTGTTTGCACTGGACAAAAATGTGTGCAATAAACTGTGTGAGGAGAGAAGAAACAGTGGTACCATGTGCTGATGGCAATTCTTTTTTTTTCTTTTTATTTTTTTCAAATGAATTGTATTCTTGAGAAATCTGGCCTTAAATTTCTCATGCCTGGAAATAAAACTAATCCTCTGCTTGATGCAAAATGTTCTCGTGCCATGTTTAAATGTTACTTTTCTGTGGGTTTAATTGGACCCTTGGAGTTGAGCTGAAGATATTTAGATGATGTGGATAAATTGTGATGAAGTTAAATAGTAGGAATAGATGGAGGATTGTTATCTGTGTCGAGACCTTTGGGGTAGATCTATAATAGGATTAAATTTGCAATCTAAAATTGCCGAAAGGTGCAAGAATAAGTGAATGCTTGGCTTAAGAGCCTCTTTTCCAGAAGTATCCCATTGTCTGAGGGGGACCTAGAGTAGCAAAGGTAATGTGGATAATTTGCAAGAAGCCTTCACAGTGATTTTGACAGGAGACCGATTTAATCCCTGGAACATTTGGAGAGTATTTATAGGAGCAAATGACTTGAATTGAACAACAAACATTCCATTTGTTTTTGTACTGACCCAACCCTTGCCTGTGGAATTGCAGACCTGGGAAAGCACGTGGCAATGGAGGCAAGAGCTTCCTGAGGCTCCTCAGTGTCTGCTGAGCCCGTGGGGCTGGGGATGGATCTGGTGAGTTGTTTGCTGAGGAGCAGCTCCAGAGGATACACATGCTGCTTCCTGAATGCTTCCTCACCTCTTGTCCAGATAAACTGCAGTTTTTCTTTATTGGTATGCTCAGAGGCATAATGGAATGGTTAATATTTTCTTTGCTTTTCCCTCTTGGGTAGCCCCATTTACTTGTTCAGTGGGACAGCACTCGTAACTACACAGGAAATTCCAAGATCCTGACATGGAACTTTCAGTGATCCAAAACGGGACAGTGTGAATTGCAAAAGAAGGAAGGACGTGCTCATTATTACAAATAAGCATAGCAGCTGTTGGGACTGGAACAGTGGTTTTTTTTTGTCATGTTACCTTCTAAGAGCTGTATTTTACCGTGCCAGATGTTGTACACTGTCATGTTACACAGTCTGCACCAAATAGTTCCTAGGAAAATTGAAACCAAGTGATTATATAAAAACTTTGGGTTGTTTAATTTTTGAAGTGTGTGGAGAATAAAATATGTTGACATTGTATGAGGAAAAGGAGAGAAATACTTCAAGATACTGTTGATAGATTTGAGATCTTAAAATATATTGATCATGTCATATTTAGCCTAAAGTGAAATATCCCAAAAGAAAACACTCAGTGACAAACAGTGCTGTTTATTGTATTACCACTGTCTTTAACAAGCTTTCTATTTTAGGTTCTAAGCTACCACTTGCTCTAGAAGAGAGGTAAAACAGAGTTCCCATGGGGTGTCTCACTGGTGCTGAATTCAATGGAAAGAGCTATTCCAAGCCAGGAACAAGAACCCACAGAGCAGTTGTCACCTAGATGCTTCCCAGGAAGACATTCTCCTTTTCCAGAGTGGTTAATATTTCCTCTGAAGCAGATGCCAGGTGGTAGCATGACTGAAGAAGCTGAAAGAATAAGAAGAAGCTGAAAGAATTTTGTGTCCTGCTTGATGCTGCATGGCAGTTGGGGAATGGTCTGCTCCATGTGTGCCGGGAATTAACACTGCTTGGGATAATTTCTGGTTTTTGCATGACTGCAGGAAATGAGATCAGAGGGATTCAGCCACTGGTGTTAAACAATGCAGGTACCAGAGCATTTATCACACATCCCTCTGTTTTCTGACAGCAGAAAAGAATGCAGAATGTTCGAGTATAAAAGAAAGAAGTTGGTGCTTGAAATGGAAACCTGTGCCTGTGTTGAAAGATCATTGGGTAAAAAATGAGGAAGGTGAAGGAAACTTCCATAGTCAAGTTGTGAAGACTTTTAAGACACAAACTCTGGCAATGTGTAGAGCAAGAGTTCAGGTCAGGGTCATTTCAAATGCTTGTAACTGCTTTTGTTCATATTGCTTAGGAAATGCAAATATCTGCATCTCTGCCCCTCACAAGAAATTTTTCTGGAGACTTTATAGAAGTTTACTTTTCCACTAGTGGAAATCTTGCAAGCATTTTATTCCTGTGAAGGGCTGAGTTACCAGAGGTGCGTGGCTGCTCCCTTGTTTCCAGAATTAAATAGCACGGACTCTGTGTCAAAAATAGAATAAACAGGGTGAAATGCAAGAACGTCTTTAAAGAATAGAAGACATTCTTTACAGATAGCAAGATAAGAACGTGTGGGTCTATTTCTTCTTATATTTATTGGTAATAATTTTTCTAGCTGTGTCTGAAGCAGTCCAGGCCAGCCACCTGTCACTGTGAAAGGTGGTTGTGCATGTAGCTGAGGACAGTAGGCAAAATACAGAGCTGCAGGGAGGAGATGGACGGATGAAGAGCGGTAAGTGCATGCAGGGGCACAGAGCAGTGGGGATCGGGCTGTGGGATACGACAGTGGGAACGGGCAGTGGGATCGGGCTGTGGGATGGGGCAGTGGGATCGCGCAGTGGGGATCGGGCAGTGGGGATCGGGCAGTGGGATCGGGCAGTGGGATCGGGCAGTGGGGACCGGGCAGTGGGGACCGGGCAGT
>VWYI01000096.1:25981-65200 GCA_013399455.1 Anthoscopus minutus | reverse complement strand
CCGCTCGCCCGCCGGGGGGGTGTGGCTGCCGGGGCCGCGGGAGAGCAGCGGTGCGCGGGGGTGTCCGGTCCCGGAGCGGGGCTCTGGGCCCGGGCCCGAGGTGGGGGCGATGAGAAGGGGCTGCAGGGACGGAGCCCGGGCTGAGCGGAGAGTTGTCGGCGTTGTCCCCTTCAGCCTCCGCCCGGCGGGAGCGGCCCGTGCCTTTACAAGGAAAGGGAGTCTCGCAGCGAGCGCTGAGGAGATGAAAGCTCCGTCCTGCCGGGGGAGCCCGGCCTCTCTGGGTGTGCGGGCGGAGGGGTTGCCCGGGAAGGGAGCGAAGGGTTCGGCAAGTCCTGCACTGCTCTACCTTTCGGGCTCGTAGTCGCCTCCTCTGTTTGCGACCTGTTTGAATGCCCGGGACGGCCGAGGGTGACCCGTGGGCGTGCGGAGTCTCTGTGCCCGGTCGTGTTGGTGCCCGACGGGCGGCTCCGCTCTGAAGGCTGCGGAGCGGAGGCGGCGGAGAAGGGGTCACGGCTCCGCGAGTGCGGGGCAGCGCAGGACGGGACCGTCCCCGCTCCGGCGCTGCGTTTATATAATGACAGAGCGGGGGTACGGCTGTTCGCTGCGAGCCGCGACCCCGCGAAGGAGCTTCTCCGGAGCAGCGTGAGTGCGCTCCGGCTGCCCGCAGCCCTGGCGGGGGTCGCCGGGCGGGGGCCGCCCCCCGCTGGGCACGGCTCCCTGGGGGCGGTGTGTCCGGCGCGGCGNGGCGCGGAGGGCGGGGCGGTGGCGGCCGGGGTAGGCTGCGCTGGGCGGCGGGGCGGCCATGTTGGCCGGAGGTGTGTTAGTGGGTCAGGGCCGGGCCGGGGGACGCAGCGGGGACGCCGGGGGACACGGGCACCGCGCGGGGCCGCGGCTGCGGGAGCCACCCGCGCTGTCCGTCCCTCCGCTGCGCTTTGCCTCAGCGGGGCTGTCCCCCCTTGGCGTCGGGACCGGCCCGGGGCGGTGCCCGCGCACGGGGGGTCCCATTCCCCGCGCCGAGGGGAGGACGGGGCCCTTTCCCGTCTCCTGCTCCCCGGCCGTCCCCGCAGATTTGGGTTATAAAACATCCGTGAGTTCCCCGGGTTCTGTCAGGAGCCGCCCGCGGGTCTCAGCGTGTCCCGCACGGCTGTCGAGTACCTCTCCGTGTCTGCTCTAAGCTCACGCAGGTTCCTAGCTGTGAACACCTTGGTGAAAGCCCCTCGTGTCACCGAGGACCCAAACCCAATCTTTATTATTTATTTACCTTTTGTCTCCACCCTGGGCGTTATTCCCCACCCGCGGCATCGCTGCCGTGGCCTCCCCTGGTCCCTGGCAGCCCCGCAGCCCGCGGCATTTCTCAGGGCATCGGCGGCTGGAAGGGATGCGGTATCGCAGAGAATTCCGCTCTCACACGCGGTGTGAGACACACGAGGTTTATTCAGGCTTCCCCGTGCAACAGGCTGAAGCTGCCAGCTGAAATGTGCGATTCTCACTTAAAGTGATCGTGATCTTTCCCTGGCTGCCACTCGAGGGGTAACTTGTTGAAATCATGCTCCATGTAACAGGCAGAACAGAATCAGATTCTCGAATTGTCTTTTAAGCGCTTCTAAATGTTTTAAAGATTGTGTTTAAAAGGCCTCTGAGGTCGCTTCCGAGCATCCTTGTGGGGAAGGTTAATTACGATTATTATTAAATGTGTTCTCATGGTAAAAATTACAGAGGGGCAGGTGCTGTAGAAATGTGGTTGATTTTTATTGTTGGCTGCTTAAATAAGAAGTCAGAATTTCTATGGAAAAGAAATCATAGAATCCCAGAATGGTTTATGTTGGAAGGGACCTTAAAGATTATTTCATTTCAACCCCCTGCCATGGGCAGGGACACCTTCCACTGTCCCAGGTTGCTCCATGCCCCATCCAGCCTGGCTTTCAAGGCTTCCAGGGATCCAGGGGAAGCCAGAGCTTCTCTGGGTATGATAGTTCTGCAAGAAACCTTTCCTGCTAAAATAATCTCCAAGAGATTCCTTTTTAAATGCATAAGTGACAGCAGCTCAGAGACCTCAAACGTGTCCATAGCCAAGAAGGAATTATTCTGTGTTTGATGGGAGTGTTCCCTGAGAAGAGCAATCTGCAGCACAGGCATCAGGCCCCCTGAGCATCCTCCCCAGGTGGTTTTTAAACAAAGAGAGAGGCAGACAGCCTTGGGAAGAACAGAGATTGAAGTCAGCATTAGCAGGAATTAATTTGGAACAAACAGAAGCCTTTGTCCCACTAATAGACTGATAGTGTGGGATAAATAAGGGAACTCACAGGTTTAGATTCCCATGGCCTGCATGCCCGTGCTCTGTGATTTGGGAATTTTACCTGAATGTTTTAACATCAAACATTGATGAGGAGATTTGACACTGCATAAGTAGTGCTTGTGAGTCAGCGCTGGCATGAAAGTTAAACCAAAAGTTTTGTGAAATTAGTAAATGTAAGGCTAAGACCTTGCTAGAATAGTTTCCCTGATTTTTTTCCCTTTTTTTTTAATCCTTCTGGTTTAAAACTCTTAAGCCACGGGGTTGGTTTTGTTTTTTTTTTTACTTTTTGGACAATTTTGATGCATTTAAAAAGTTTGTTGCTGGCTATGATGTATTCAGTACAGATGCCCCATTTCTAACAAGAGTATAACAATTGTAATTTCACAGTATGAAGAGCAGACCAGACTGTACCGTTCCCTTCATCATAAGACTTGTGTTGCTTTTTGTTTTTTCCTGGAAACTACAGAAATAATAATTTTTCTCTTAGTCTGAGAGACTCTGTTAGAAAAAAATATAGGAACGGCCAACTTGTCAGGATGTAGAATATTGCTGGAGATTGGAAGCTGAATTGTTGTTCAGTTTTGCTTTTGTTTTTTGCTTTTGCTTTCACCCCACTCTGCTTCAGGGGAAATCTACAGCTTAAAAAAAGTTTAAATGCTAGTTTTACTACTAATTCTTGTGTGCAAACAACTCTCCTAACTCTGCAGTGTTATTTTAATAAAGATTTATGCTATGACTATTTTAAATTTACCATTTTTAAAAATTGATTTAAATCTGTTAATATAGTTCTAATAAGTTGAACATTCTGCACATCCCACTCTTAGCACTAAAATAAGAATAAAATCTCAGTCTTTGTTCCAGAACATACAGAAAAGTGCTTCTGGTAGGAATATATTATTCTGGGCACAGTTGTTACAAAATATGTCAATGCAGAATGTTTGTTAGTTTAAAAAGTAATCACTTTTTTCACTTCTGCCTCCTGCCTGATGGTCAGTATCAATGGAGGCTGGGGTATAAACTCAGGCTGGGCATGCACAGATGGAGCAGCCCTGGGAGAAGGATCTGGGGGTGCTGGACCTGCCTTGGTTCCCTGGAGCTCCCCGTGCCCTGGGCTGATCCCCCAGCGTGGGCAGCAGGAGAGGGGTTGGGATTCTGCCCCTGGGCCCAGCACAGGCAGGAGCTGCAGCTGCTGGAGAGAGCCCAGAGGAGGCAGCAGGATCAGCAGAGGGATGGAGCAGCTCTGCTGGGAGAGCTGGGATTGTTCAGCCTGGACAGGAGAAGCTTTGGGGTGACAATTGTGGCCTCACAGTGCCTGAAGGGAACCTATAGGACAGATGGAGAGAGACAATTTACAGGTGACAGGATGAGGGGGAATGGGCTCACACTGACAGAACAGGGTTAGATGGGATATTGAGAAGAAATTGTTCCCTTTGAAGGTGAGCAGGTCCTGGCACAGGTGCCCAGAGCAGCTGGGGCTGCCCCTGGATCCCTGGCAGTGCCCCAGGCCAGGCTGGACAGGGCTTGGAGCAGCCTGGGACAGTGGAAGGTGTCCCTGCCATGGCAGGGGAGTGGAACCAGATGAGCTTTAAGCTCCTTCCAGCCCAAACCATTCTGTGACTGTGATTCCATCAGCTGCTGGGACCTGCCTGTTTGCTGACACAGCTGGGGCACCCCCAGAGCTGGGGATTGGCTTTGGCATGGGGGGCCCATGAGTTCTGTGTTCTTCTGGGGGCTCATGGGCTCTGCTGCCTGAGGGGTGTGTGTGTGATTGCAGACACCCCAGAGCTGCTCTTTAGAGGTAACACTTCAGGTCTTGAAGTCTGTCTGTCTGCTGTGGGCAAGTAGGATTGGAAAAATAACTCTGGAGGGGGAAGAGATGGTCGGGGGAAGAAGGGGAACAGAGACAGTGAAGTAACAGTTTCCCTCTCCTGAAGGGAAGAGGTTTAGAAGAAGTGAAACAGTCTGCATATCTTTAGTTCTTTTAAGTGGCAATGCTCCATCAGTCTCAGGGTCTGGGGGTTTTAAGCAGGTGTTGTTTTCTCTCCAGGACAGAAAAGCAAAGAGCATAATGCTTGTGCTGGCATTTTAATAGAAATCCTTCACCACCAAGGTAGAGGGACTTGGCTGCTTTTGTGAGTCCAGGAATGAGACTGAAGTGGGTAGAAATACAGGAAGATTTCTCTTTTGAAAAAGAGAGAAACTCTTTTCAAAAGTGTCTTTCCTCACTGCTATGAAATAATAATAATAATATTAATAAACCTAGTGTCTCTGTGGAGGATGAGAAAAGTAAAAGAATTTTTTGAAGTCTGGATAATCATTGAAGAATCAGGTAGAAAGAAAAAATAGGAACATTATTCAGAAATAAAAGTAAGAAACACAGACATTTATTGAGGTAGGAAAAGTCCTCCAAAGCCATTGAGTCCAAGCTGTGAGTGATTCCCACCTTCCCAACCAGAGCAGAGCCTGCAGTGCCGTGTCCAGACATTCCCTGGACACCTCCAGGGATGGGCTCCACCCCGGGCAGTCTGCATGTTCTCAGCTTGAAGACTGCCCTGAGCAGAGGGTGTTCTGTAACACAAAACAAGTTGGCAGAAACTGTGGAAGGAAAAAATGTTTTTAAGAGACGTGCAAGAGAACTTCTTGCATCTCTAACTCCAACATTTCATAAAATGTCCAGATACAGCAAACAGTGCATGGTACATCATGGTTCTTTCCAAGCACATGGCGTAGTTTTTGTGCTTTCTCTGAAATTCAGTGTTGGCCATGAATGTTTCAGTCTGAGCTTTTAGGTTTAGTACTGGCAGACTCTCACGAGCAATTTTTTTATACCTGCATCAAAACTGTGCCTTTGACAAGCTGTGCTGTGTGATGCAGTCACCATCATGAAAGTGTAATTGTTCCTGTAATGCACTTACAGCAGGCATTTAGCTGCTGGGATAATAAGCACTGTGCAACCAACAAAAAAGCACAGCCACGCTCCATGTGCCTTTCCAGTGGTACAAAATACACAGCTGAACTGGGCCAGAAATAGCAACTTTCCTTATAGCCTTGGTACAAATTATTTACACAGGTGACTGAGAAGGGCTTTCAGAGGTGCTAAGCTAAAAGCTGAATTTTTGGGTTTTCTCATCTAGGGGCTTCTTTGGAGGTGCTGTGTTGTGGCAGGAGGGTGTTTTAGTGGCCCAAGAGGCAGCACATGCACAGGAGCTGTGCTGTGTGTCCTAAATGCTGCATATTTGGAGTTCAGCTTCTGCTGTGGGCTGGGTTAGACCAGTAATCCCAGGTAATGCACCTGCTGTTCCCCTGTGTGAAATTCAGTCTTCCTGGGCATCTTGGAACCTATTTTCCTCTTCAGAAAGTAAATATTAAATACAGGGGGTGATTTTTAAGTAGGATTTGTTATTAGATTAATTAGGTGTTAACTCCACAGAACAGGCCTTGGTTCCTTGTTGATGACTGATGGGATTTTAACTAATGTACGTGTGTGTAGCCCAAATTCTTACATGGACGTGGCTGTTCCTGAGATTGCAGAATCATGGAATGGTTGGGGCTGGACAGGACCTTAAAGATCATTTCATTTTAACCCCCTGCCATGGGCAGGGACACAACCTTCCATTAGCCCAGGTGGCTCCAAGCCCCATCCAGCCCAGCCTGGAACATTTCAGGGATCCAGGGGCAGCCACGGCTTCTCTGGGCACCTGTGCCAGGGCCTCCCCACCTTCACAGGGAAGAATTTCTTGTTAATAGCCCATATTAATACCCTTCCCAATATCCCATCTAACCCCACTCTGGGTCAGGGTGAAGCCATTCCCCATGTCCTGTCACTCCATCCTTGTAAAGAGTCCCTCTCCATGTGTGTTGTGGGCTCTCCTCAGGTGTCCTGCCCTTCCTCAGGCCCCAGTGAAGGAAGGAGCCTCCTCCCAGGAGCAGAGCTGGGCACTGCTGTGATTCCAGACCTGCAGGCACAGAACCAGCTCCGGGCCTGGCTCCTTAATCACCTTAATCTGATTTCCCTGCAGACTGTTGCCAGAGGAGCCGGCACCCTGCCCGCTGCTCCGGGCTCTGTATTCCACCTGTGTCTGCATTTGGGAAGGGCTGATGGAAGGCATTCATGGAAATTGTCCTGAAGTAGAAATTCCTGCTATATTTATCTTCACTAACTCTTAGAGCTGCTGTACTTGAGCTCTGCCACAGCTCCTTTAGTTCATTCAGAGCTGCATTCATTATAGATAACACAACAGCTGGACTATTCTTTTCTAACTCATTCTTGGGCTGAAAGTGCCAGTAATGATAAATTCTGTAAGAATGGGACTTGAACTACAGTCTACAAATTACTTCCCTTCTCAGCAAGTTCTGATTTTACACCTGTGCTTCCATATGTGTCATTGGCTTGTGCCATACATCTTTATTTACACTGGTAGTTAAGTATAAACAGCAGGAGGCTTTTATTGGTGACCTTGATCTTCCTGGGAAATTTGGAAAGCAGTTGGAAGTAGGGCTGCTTTGTTGGGAGCATGAAGGATATCTGGATTGTGCAGCTCCCTGAGGCAATGTTTTTCTTTTCATGGCCTCACTGTGTTTTCCCCTTCCACAGAGCTACTAAGAAAAATCCTGCACTGTGGAATAGTTGACTAGATCCTACTGGGATTCAAGGCACGTTTAAATATTAATACAAATATCATAAAATGTCAAGAACAAAATATAACAAGAATTACTGGAATAATCAGGTTAGCTGATACACTGCTTTGACTTGAGAGGACATGCACTGGGATTCTGAAATAGTGCGAGTTTATCACTCCAGTCTTGGAGATGGTAAAAGTGTTTTGTGCCATTAATATTTGTTTTGAGGATTTGGAAGTGATCCAAAAGCTGGCACCTGGAAGTGTTGGTTGGTTGTTATTAAAATCAGTGTCGGTAGAGATGAAGTTTCACCAAACCCTTTGCTGGCTGTGCGTGGAACAGCTTGAGGCCCATGTTCTAACAAGAAATCCAACAAAGAGTAACCAGTGAAGAAGCAGCAAATGTTTCCTTTTTTTCCCCTTTGTATCATGCAGAACTCTGGCAGTCTCCTTGTGAATGCAGGTCTGGTGGTGATGTCTAAGCATTCATCTGATGTGCTGGTGAAAAAGGCAGCAGTCTGCATGGAAAGAAAGTGTTCAGGTATTTAGGATCGTAACCTTGCCTCTCTCTTTGTGTCTGAGAGCATCCTGTGCTTGTTTTAAAGGACAGGCCCTTTCTCCTAGCCCAGGTGAGGCTGAGAAGTGACTCAGGCATCCCTGCCACGTCCCCACCTGGGAAGGACCAGTCCTGCTGTGGTGTGGCCTTTGCTGGGTGAAGGGAGATGGGGCTTGCTGAGGCACAAACTTCACTTTAAATGTCACTTTTAAATAAGTAAAGGGTTTCCTGGGGGGTTTGGAGCAGAAAGGAGCTTTTCCCACAAGGAACTGGCTCGTTCGCCACAGGGCCCTGTGAGGAACAGCCACTCTGGCAGGGGCAGCAAGGATTCAAGTGAGAACTGCTGTGTAACTGGACCTGTAGCTGTTGTTCTTTAAATTCCAGCTGCTCTTTGCAAAGCAGGCTGTTTTGATCAGTAAAGACTTCTTTGCATAGTGTGTGTTTCTACCACAGTCTGATGGTCCATATGCTAAAGAGGACAAACTAGATGAGATACCATCTGAAAGTGGGAATAATCATAGGGATGCTGTCATGTGCTGCTGGGGGAGGGTTCTGAACTGTGGGAGAACACTTAGAGTTTACTATTTGTTTTTCAAAAGAGGAGAATAAACACAGCCCGAGCAGATTGCACCAAAGTCTGACTTGGGAGCAGTGCTGAGTGAGGGTTTTCCTTACACTCTTGAGAATTCTGGGTTAAGCTCAGAAGAGTCATTAGACAAACATCTGAAGTACAGCAGGTCTGTAGAAACTCCTAAACTGGTAAAACTACCTGGAGATAAACTGGTCCATTTCAACATTTACCTTACTTGAATTAATAGAGAAGATGTTTTATTAGACAGCTGTGAATTTGGCAGCTTTTCATTTGTTCTCTTGGGGAAATCTGTCTCTTCCACTCCGCTGCTGGGTGGTTTCTGTGATCCTCTACCACTAGATGTTGCTATGTGAGTGATGTAATCTTATCTGATGCTGGATGGATTCATCCCTGAAGAAGAGGAGGAGATACCACTGAAACTGCATTTCTGCCTGTTCTGAAATTTGTATTTTGAGACTTTTGCCCGAGACATTTTTAGAGTTTATTGGCTCTGCTACATTAGTCATAAAGGTTGTCTCTCTCTTGGATACCCAGCAGTGTGCTGATTATTGTTCCCAATTTGGCAGGGTTTTCACTTCAGGTGTTTCTATAGAGCTGCTGGTCTCAGCAGAGAGGAAAAAAGGCAACAAAATGTAACTTGGCCAAAAATGTTTTTGCAGCAACTCTCTTTTGTAGCATCTGTGGCTTTTCATTCAATGAAAGATGGCAGGGGAAGAAAATTTCTATACATTGCAGGGTGAGGAAGAATCAGTTTTCAGGGGAAGTTCTTGCCTTTGGCTGTTTTTTAAGCTTTCACCTTGTTGGTGAAGGATTACTCACCTCCTTGGGGGTTTGCTGTGTTTATTCTGCACAGAAGTCGACAAATAGAAAAACTCCATCAGGGTGAACTGAAGTTATCCTAAGGAAAAATTTCATTGCATGGATAGTATAAACTCCCTGAGACTGAAGTAAAGCTGGAAAGGAATCTACAAGTGAATAAAACAAGAAGTTTGGAATTGGATTTGGGGAATCTGGGCTTGGAAATGCCTCAGGTAAGTCTGCTAGGATTTTATTTGCTCCTGTAAATAATTTTGCCTCTGTTTAAGAACAAATTTGACCAGCACTAGGAAGGAAGATGTGTAAGAGATTAAAGGATGTATATTTTGTAGGGTCCCTGTAGTGTCTGTGGTGGAAGCTGTGGTGCTGCTCTTGGTCCTGTGTTTGTTCAAGCTTCAGCCACGTTGTTGCCTGGTGAGGGAGGATGCCTGGAGAGCAGAACAGCCTTTTATTACTGCAGTGATTCACACTCAGCACACTGAATGACTTTCAGCAGCACAGTGTTTCTCCCTTCCCAGCCCTCAGGGTGAGAGTGTCTAGAAGAGAGATTGAGGTCTGGAATTAAATGTAGCAGAAGGCCTTGCTGCCCATTCCCTGCATGCCCAGTCATCCTGCATAATGCTTTTTTTGCCAAATTTCACTTCGTTCTTGAGAAAGAGGTAACAGTCTTGATTTAGTTGTCATAAATTTTGCTTTCCTTGCAATTTCATATGGAAGTTTTATGAGTTCTAATGGCTCTAAACACAATCAAGACTGCATTAGTACAAAATGATTTGTATTAGAGGGTTTCCCAGATCTTGCCAGGACTGGCCCTCATCCTTTACAAATGCCAACATATCCAAAAACTTGGCAAGCATAAGACTTTGGAACCAACAGGGAAGAATGAAGGAGCACTGAATGCTCTTGCAGCTCTGTGGTGGGTAGAAATGTGTCTTTTGATTGCTCCTGCATGTTGTCAACTGTTCTTGAAGCATTCTCTGTCTCTGGGGAACGATGTGCTTATCTGTGGTGGTAAAAACCTTCGGAGATAGGAGGAAATGGTGATCCTCTTTGTGTTTGTTGAAGATGAAAATATGCCTTTTTATATCATGTTTGAAATGTCTGTCTGTTGTGTTGTAGCCCAGTGTGAGTGGAATGGACCCTCCTTTTGGGGATGCCTTTCGGAGCCACCTGTTTTCAGAGCAGACTCTGATGAGCACGGATCTCCTGGCGAGCAGCTCGGATCCAGACTTCATGTATGAACTGGTAGGTCACCTGTGTGTGCCCAGAATTTCATCTCCTTCCTGTAGGAATCCTGGAGGAATCAAGGGACGTTGGTTCAAGAATGCTGGAGATTGTTCATTATTGCTGGCTGCTGATTAGGGAAGAGCTGGGCTGTGTGTCCAGCAAATGTGATGCTTCCTCGGGAGGCACTGCTTCAAATTGGCCATTGGGATGGGCTTAAATCCCCTTCCACCATCCCAGGCTGCTCCCAGCCCTGTCCCAACCCAGCCTTGGGCACTTCCAGGGATCCAGGGGCAGCCACAGCTTCTCTGGGCACCTGTGCCAGGGCCTGCCCACCTTCACAGGGAAGGATTTCCCCTTGCTGTGTTCTACTTCACCCTTCTGCTGTGAATGCAGAGGAAGGGAAATAAAAGTTGACTCACAAGCTACTTCTATGAGCATTCCTTTTTTCATTTTCTTGCTGCATTAAAGGAGAAAGGTCACTCATGGTCATTAAGTCATGTTATAATGAGGTTTTCCAGGAACTGGTAAACTCGAGCATATTCTGTTTAGCACACAGCAGAGATTAAGCTAGCTAATAGAAATGCCTGTCATGTCTTACATATTTTAAATACATGGCTGTTGGTAGTGGTTTAGTTCCTGATGAGCAGATGGATTTGCAATAGTAGGAAAAGACAGTGTTACAGGAAGAGCAGTGTCTTCAGAAAGATCTGCTGCTGAAGCACCAGAGCTGAACTTCATTCTGACCTTCAAAAGAAGCTTTAGTTGAAAGTTGAGGTCTCTTCCTATGTCCTCACTGGAATTGAGCTCTCCTGACCAGATGAAGTAGGGGAAAGAGATGATGGATACTTTTTTTGTAGTAACTTCTAACTTCTCCTCTTGTGCACAGGACAGAGAAATGGACTATCAGCAAGGCTCCAGGGACAACTTGCTTTTGATGGAGGACTGCAAAGACCTTGAGAACTTGGAGTCTTTTACAGACATCCTGGACAAAGAAGCTGCTTTCACCTCCAAGTGGGAGCAGTGGGATACCTACTGTGAAGACCTGACTAAGTACACTAAACTAACCAGCTGTGACATCTGGGGAACAAAAGAGGTGGATTACCTGGGCCTTGATGACTTCTCAAGCCCGTACCAGGATGAAGAGGTGATCAGCAAAACACCCACACTGGCTCAGCTGAACAGCGAGGACTCCCAGCCTGTCTCAGACTCACTCTATTACCCTGATTTGCTCTTTAGTGGAAAACAAAACCCTTTAAATCCTTTGCTACCTGGCAAAAAAATGGCCAGCAGGGCCGCGGCGCCGGTCTGCTCCTCCAAGAACGTGCAGGCCGAGGCCGCGCTGTCGGACTGTGCCCAGAAGGCCAGCAAGCCTGGCAGCCAGCCTGCTTCCAGCACACAGGTCATGGCCAAGACCAACGTGTACAGCAGTGAAAAGCTGAACATTCACGTTGAATGTAAAGACTATGTTAAAAAAGCAAAAGTAAAGATCAACCCCTTGCCGCAGAGCAGGCCCGTGCTGAGCCAGGCGCACGCTGACGCGGCCAAGGAAAACACCTGCTACTGTGGGGCTGTAGCAAAGAGACAAGAGAGAAAAGGACTTGAGTCCCCCCATGGTCACAGTACAACTCCTGGTTTGCCTTTTAAAGAGACTCAAGAGCTGCTGCTCAGCCCTCCCCAGGAGAGCCCAGGGCTGGCTGCGGGGGAGAGCAGCCTTTCCGCCAGCACGTCCGTGTCGGACTCCTCGCAGAAGAAAGAAGAGCACAATTATTCTCTTTTTGTCACAGACACTTTGGGTGAACAGTCAGCTAAAGCAGACCCTGAGGAAGAGGAGGAGGATGAGGATGATATTGAAGATGAGGACCATGATGAAGGATTTGGCAGTGAGCACGAGCTGTCTGAAAACGATGACGAGGAAGAAGATTACGAGGACGATAAGGACGATGACATCAGCGACACCTTCTCAGAACCAGGTACCAGCATTGTTAGCTTTGGTTATGTGGAGGTTGATGGATTTGTCCTCAGAGTGGGAAGGAAAGCTTTTGAACTCCTGGTAGTTAAGATGGGCAGCACTAATCCGAAGTTGTGAAGTTTCCTTCCACATTTTCTAAATGCTTTGCAAAATGCAATTAATTCAAAATGTACAAGGTCTCTGTTGCCCTATTTCATTAAAAACTACATAAACTGTGGTCATGCAATAAAAAGAATAATAGAGAATACAGGAAGCTCACCTGTAGCCTGAGGTTAGAGCAGCTGCCTGCAAGTGTGGCCTTCTTTTTTTTTTTTGTAGCTCTCTGGTAGGATGTGCAGAGCTCTCTAGCACTTCTTGTAGCTTTAAATTTATCCAGAGTTGGATCTGTCAGGATGAAATCACATCCTGAGTGAAATGAGTTCATAAACTTAAGTCCTACTTTCAGGTACAGTTTTTCCACAGAATCCAAAAATTAAATTAATAGAATCATTTCTAGATGGTTTTCAGCAGTAACACTTAGTGGGGCTTCAGAGGATACTCTGAATTCATCGCTCCTGCCTGTGAAAATGGATTTCTAATATCCGGAATAAGAATTAACCTTCTCCCAGAAGGTAACAAAACAATAACATTGTATAAAAATAAAATCATCTGCAAGCCACAGGATTGTAACCACGTGTTAATTACACTTCAGAAAGTTATTATGATATTCACATCTTAACAATGTCCTGTAGTAGAGGATAAGAATTAAAGCATTCAAACATTTGGCAATATATAACTTTGAGGGGATAAAGCAGCTGGAATTTTTCCTTGTTGAGAACAGCAGCTTCCCTAAAGCTTGTCAGCGTTTGTCATGATGAACCCTCAGATGAAATTATTTTCTGATTTGATTTCCTGTGTTGGCATTAAACTTGTTAAGCATTCTGCCCTTTGTGCTACTTTCACATGCACACAACACATTTTTATTAACATTCTGCAGCCTCTTCCTCCCTTCTGGAGTGAACTCCCTCTGCTTTCTGGAGCTCTGAGCAGCTGTTGCAGCTCTGCAGCCCGTGGGGGTTGTGTTGCACTGGGAGCCTGGGATCCATGGAAAAGGTTGTGTTAAATGATGTGGGTGGAATTAATTAACTTCAGTAACTATTTTACTGACCAACAATCCACCTTCTGCAGCGGTAGCTGAGGATCTGGGCTTGTCCAAGCCTGCCAAGCCCATTCCATGAATGAAGCCTAAAACCATTTACCTCAAATGTGGTGATATTAAAAATTGTGTCATGTATTTTGTCTGTTTTAGAAAATAACATCTCCAGGAATTCTAATCATATCACTCTTGTACTTTATGTTGCTTTTTTACCTCTAAAGGTATATACTGTGAGTAAAGTATCTAAAAATAGGCACAGCACAGGAAAATTAAGCCTTCCACAGCTCTGAAAGCAAATTTAGTTGGTGTTTTGAGTGAGAATGTAATTTACTGAAAGGACAAAAATCTGCTGGTTATTGCTGGCCCTCTAATGTTTTTTGATACATTATTTGCTTTTGGTTATTCTTCACATACACTTCTGGAGTGAATGAACTGCTTTCTTCAAGTGTTATCTGAGGAAATATTTAGATATAGTGAAGGAGAAATAGCTAAAAATGTGACTGGCTCTCAGACAAGTTTGGACAACAGTGTTTTCATTATCACCACAACACAGATTAGGCAACTTTGGTCCCCTGCAAAGGTGGTTTGTTATGGGAATTACCAGCCCAGGCCTTTCCTAGCATTTAAATGTGGTGGTTTTGCTATTACTGAGTATATTTTCCCTATCTCATTTAGTAGAAAAAGACTTTTAAATGACTGTTCCTGCCATCAAGTAGTCAAGTGATTCCAGAAATGGGAAATGCAGCAATTTATTCAGTTGTCAGTAGCACTGGAGAAGAAATGAGGGGGAAAGTGCTCCTAGAGGCACAGAAATTGTTTGAAGAAGCTGCATTAGGTCAGTCCGAGCACCTGGACCATCAGCTGGGGGAAAAAATGATTTGCCAGGAGCCTCTGTGGTGAAGTGGTGAGGAGGAGGAGTTCTCTGGGCTTGTTTCAGTGGAGCTATTTTTGGGTTTCACCTGGTGAGATGCAGAAATCACGTGCGCACTGTTCTCTGTTCTGCTTCATTTAACCCTGGTGAATTTAAACCCGAAACCACAGGGAGGGATGTGAAGAAAGGCTTTTAGGAGGGATTTGTGAAGGGCTTCAGAGTTAAATACAAGAAACCTTTCAGATTTCTTAGAAGCCTGCCCTGCTGTGTGATCTTTGCTGAGAGGAGGAATAAATACAGTGCAGAGCAGCTAAACAAGTTTGTGTTTTAGGTTAGGACACTGCACTGGATTCTTTTATGTAACTTTATAATGGTAGCAGGTCAGTGTTGGGCTTGCAAGGCAGGATGTATTAAGTCAATGTAATTGAAGTTGTTAACTTAATTACAGTTTGAATAAGCAAACAGGAAGTTCTGATTTTAACCTTGTTGTACATTTGTACACTTCAGCTCTTATGGAGATTTGAATTAATCCTGTGCCATCAGGAAGATGGGCTCAATTTATACATTTCTGTATGAGTTACATAGGGGGTTTTTTTTTAGGTGGAAAGCCAGTGGGTTTTTTGAGTGCATTTTGATACTTATGTCAAACAGCATTTGAGTGAAATGGAGCTGTGGTTACTAATGTTTATGGTATTTGAAATTGTATTTAATGTAAATTGTCAATAATTTTGGTTATACAGCACAAGTGTTTTATAAAGCATGTTTCATCATTTGGTTTGCCTTTAAAATCCTGCCTTTCCAATAAACCAGAGAATTCAAGTAAATGAGTTGATGAAATGATGAGAAACAGAACTTGAGGATGGATTTCATCCTTCTGTATACCTGACTTCTATTCGTGCTTTGAGTTATGACATGAGAGTCAGACCAAAGCAAGAAAATTTGTTTTTCCTCTTGCAACTGGTTTTTCAAGTGCAAACAGACTGTTTCAAAAAGAAGAAAGTGTTCTTTGTGCTGGTGGAGGATGAAGTAGAGCTGAAGCATATGGGGTCAAGGCTTGCTAAGCCTGCAGTGTATGCATGGGTGGCTTTTCCTTCAGCTCCATCAGAGTATGTGATGTTTAGAAATCACTTTTTAAAGTAAATGTAAACTGTTGTTTAGCATTTTAGCACAAAAGGCCATGCAGTGGTTTGAGGTTTTTATTTTAACCTTAGCATAGCTTATCTTTATTTTCTAAAGCATATCTGGGGTTTGAAAACCTGTGGTTTGTGTTTACAGTTATGGTAAAATACTTCTGTGGTGTGGACAGTGGCATTACAATTTCCATGTCCTTCATGAGCAGTTCATGATATCAAATGCATCATGATTCACCTCTGAAAATACTGAACAGCTTCACTGAGGGTCATTTCTTCTGATCTCACAACAGAGAAGGAGGAGGCTGAAGAGTGGCTCCAGATCCCTTCAGTTTAGATGCTCCTTTGGTCACTGTCCTCATAACAGAGTCTCTGTCTCCAGCCTAGGAGGGACCAGTGCTTGGATTTATTCCCTGCAGGTCTTTGGAGCAGCAGGAGTTGGACTCAGTCCTGTGGGTCTCTTCCAACTCAAAGTGTTCTATAATTGAATCTTTTTTTTTCTTGATTGTCTTTTGCTAATCCATCTTTATTATCTGCTTCTCTTCCCATGCTTTTTGTCAAATGTGGAGGTGAGTTAGGGTTGTGTTTCTGCCAGTTCATGGAGAAAATGGTCTGGATGGGAGAACATGGTTCAACATCTGCTGTCTGCTTGGCACTGCTGGGATGTAGCCTTTGTCAAGGGCTATATCCAAACCACTCTTGGTAGCTCAGTCAGGGAGTGACTTTTTTACAAAATAACTATTTCATCCTCAAAACAGTTTTTTTACCTTCTTTTCTCATCTTCCTATAACTGAAGAATGAAGTGTTCAAAAAATTCCATTCACAAAACCAATAAAAAAATCCCCTCTTTTTGTTTTTTTCCCTGCTACTTGTCACTTAGGAAGTGAGGATTCACTTCTTGATGATAAAGGTCAAAATCATTCATAAAGAAAGCAATGAGCATGTGGGAACTACCTAGAGTATTTAAAGAGAACATCATGAACCAGATTCTTGGTGCATCTGAAAGCATTCACCAGGATGCAAAGCTGTGAAATATGCTTTCAGGTGACCCTGTCTGAGCAGGGATTTGGACCAGAATTACCCATTCTGTGATTCTGTAAGGGCAACAAGTCATGTTCTCAGCACCTCAGAGCAACTCTGGCTGCACTTGCAACAGATCTTCAGAGATTTATTTGATTGCCTGTAGATCATGGAGCTGGGCCTGAGACAACCTTGTAGTATTATCTTCAGAGTGTCATCTGTCAGCCTCCTGACCTATGCAGTGCTATCCTGCACCAGGTCCTAAAATTGACTCTTGTGTGGGAGTCATAAATGCTAGGGATCTGCCTGAGGCTGGAGCACCATAGCCTATCTACCACTAAGTGTAAGAATGACCCTGTTTGTCAGTTATTGCATTGTTGATGAGATTTTTCCCTTTCATCTGCCATTTTGAGTGAGAATTGTGGGAGACTGCAGCTTAGGGGCATCAGAGAATACAAAGGGACTTTAAATGCATAAATAATTTCGTTTTTCTCAACTAATGAAGCCCCATCAATGGCTCAGTGTCTATCCCTGGATTTAAGGCAAGTATCCAAGAGCACTTGATGCTGGAAACCAAGTCTGTTAGATAATGCAAAACAGATCTGTGGTTTTGCTCTTAGCTTGAATCCTCAATCCGCTGCTAAAGGGCTACAAACAATTCTGTCACCAGCATATAAACAACCTCCCTGCATCCTTTTAGGGTATGAAAATGATTCTGTGGAAGATTTGAAAGAAATTACTGCAATATCCTCTCGGAAAAGAGGCAAGAGGAGATACTTCTGGGAGTACAGCGAGCAGCTGACGCCGGCCCAGCAGGAGAGGATGCTGAGGCCGTCCGAGTGGAACCGGGACACCCTGCCCAGCAACATGTACCAGAAGAACGGGCTCCACCATGGTAAGAAATCCTCAGCCTGGCCACAAAGCTCTGTCTTCGGCCTGTGACACCTTCAGCAGCCAAATTCCTCTCCTTGCAAGTGCTGAGAAGTTGTGTTTTGGCCATGAAAATTCGAGCATTGTGAGTCTGTTACTCAGTTAGCAGGGCTCTGCAGTGCCCAGGGGAGGCACGGTGAACACACAGTAGGGACTTTCAGTGTGGTTTCTTCCAGAGGAGTGGGAATGAATTGAGAATTGTGACTTCCAAGGGGTTTCCACTGAGTTCAAAGCTTTCTCAGTGCGATACTGTAAATATTGGATGGGTGGCTCATGATGTTTGCTGCTCATGGCTGTTCCTGTCAGAGCTGCCTGTGTTAGCAGGAGGCTGGCAGGGCTCTGGGGTGCCAGGCTCAGGGGGACTTTGGTATGAACTGAGGACAAGCACTAAGGCACAACTGTCTCTCTCTGCTCCTCCCTCCTTGTTTTCCCCCTGTGAATGCAGCACAGTGAAGCAGTTACTCCTCTGGGAATAAACTATTTCCTTAAGATGCCCTCTTAGAAACTTAAACCACTTGCTCTAATAACTGTGATTTATTCCCAGTGAGCAGTTACTGCACCACAGACATGATTAACATCACCCAAAACAAACCACTCTTAGGGGTATTTTTGTTTTCTTGTCACAGGACCTCTTTTAGGCTGCTCCATTTGATTTTGGCTTTGAAGGAGCAAATGAAACCAACTTCTCTGGTTGTAAGGTCAATGTTCCCTTAGAGTTGAAAATTACTGCTTTTAAAGAGGCAATTGGCCTTCTCTTAAATCAAAAGATTTTTTGTTGTTCTTACCTGTAGATTTATTCAGGGAAGAAAGCATTTTTTTCTTTAAATCTCCTTAGGTTTTAAAAGCTTCTTTATCCTGTAGGGAAATATCAGTACCCAAAGTCCTGATCACTGCTCTTTGTCATGATGGACCTCTGAGCAACCTGGTCTAGTGGAAGGTGTCCTTGCCTATGGCAAGGAGAGAAAAAGATGAGTTTAAGGTCCCTTCCAAGCCAAACCATTCTGTGACTCCATTATTTTATTTTTGTTACCCAAACATGCTCTGAGGACTCAAACCCACCAGACACTTGGACACTTGACCTTTAAGTCAAGTGCAAAACCAGGCCTTAAAGAGCTTCAAATACACATAATAAAAGGGGTTAACTGGCCTTTATGTGGATCATTTCATCTCAGCATCACTGAAGATTGTTTCAGCACCAGGCCTCAGCACTCTTTCTTAGTACAGAACTTTAGCAATAAGATGATTCAGGAATTTAATCCACGTTAGTGTGCAGGAGGATATTTTGGCTGCTTATGAGTTAACAAGTTTACAGCTGGAGCAAAACAACAGGGTTTGAACTTGTGACATACATTTTTCAGCAGAGTTGAGTGTATGCTCTCTGTCACATCCAGTGGCCTGGCCAGCAGTATTTGCTCTTATCTGATCTGGATAGAATATGAATTGTACAAAGCTCTTTGTGTGGAAATGCTCTTTCTATTGTGAGAGGCCACAGGGATCACCTGATTCCGGCCCATTCTCCTGTAGTGAACAAAGGACCTTAAACTGTGCCCAAAAAATGCCTATTTTAGAGTGTTTCCTCACAGGTTTGTGTACATATTGTGTCACTTCCCTACCCATTTTTCTGCATATTTAAAACAGGAAAATATGCAGCAAAGAAGTCACGGAGGACTGATGTAGAAGACCTGACTCCCAACCCCAGAAAACTCCTCCAGATTGGTAACGAGCTGAGGAAGCTGAATAAGGTGATCAGTGACCTGACACCTGTCAGTGAACTCCCCTTAACTGCCAGACCCAGGTCAAGGAAAGAAAAGAACAAGTTGGCTTCCAGGTATGCATTGGGCAAAGCTGCAGGGATGAGAAAACTTGGATTGCTACGACTCAATGATAAAGATCTAAATAATTTCTGCCTAAAGAAATTCTGCTTTATGTGGCAGTGATTCCCTGCAGTGAGAGCTGCAGTTTATCAAATGTAAATTGCCATTTTATCAAAGAGCAGGGCAGCTGGAACCTTGGGAGCTGTAGTTTGCCTGTTTCCTAGATAAGGAACTTCCTAGCCACTGGAATTGGCTTCCTTAGCTGTGGGGCAAACAGCTGGGACAGTGGCAAATTCCACAAGTGTCAAATGAGAGCAAATGCAGGTAGCAGAGTGTTGTCAGTGAAGGTGAGGATGGATGAGTTTGTGCATCACAGCTCTGGGAGGATTGTATGATGAGTTCATGTGGCTCTTACTACTCTGGAATTTCTGGTAGTGTTCTAATTCTTCCCCTCTTCTTGCCATAGGGCTTGTAGACTAAAAAAGAAAGCCCAGTATGAAGCCAATAAAGTAAAACTCTGGGGTCTCAACACGGAATATGGTAAATACAACTCTTCACATCTTAATTTTTCTTTTGTTTGGGCAAGGCTGTGTTTTGCACTGTGATGTAACCTGGCTTATAGAGAACAGAGTTGGTACAGACCCAGCAACTCTTCTGGTACAAAACCAGCCCATTGAATAAAGTGAATGTAAATAGAGTTACCTGCAATGTTGAGCTACTTTGCAGATGTAAATTATGTAAATGTATGCATGTACTGTAAATATTATTGAAAATATTTGTAATATTTGATGCAAACCATTACATTTAATTTTACAGTAAGTCTGATGTGACACTTCTGCCACAGATAGCTGTGTGTGGATAACTGTGAATCCCTTCGAGGGAAACGTGATGTAAAGCTAAACCTTTTTTTTTTTATCTTTGCAGATAATTTACTCTTTGTCATCAACTCCATTAAACAGGAAATAGTTAATCGGGTGCAGGTACCTAAAGATGACAGAGGAATCAACATGGAACAAAAGCTGAACATGCTTATTAAAGACACTCTTGGTAAGCAGTGAACTTTGTGTATTTACCTGGATGTGAAGGCATAGGATCACAAATGCCCTGAGCTGGGAGGAGCTCCAAAGCTCATCCCCTTCCACCAGAGACACTTCCCACTATCCTAGGGTGCTCCAAGCCCCATCCAGCCTGGCCTTGAGCACTTCCAGGGATGCAGAGGCAGCCACAGCTGCTCTGGGCACTGTGCCAGGCCCTCACAGGGAAGGATTTCTTCCCAATATCCCATTTAACCCTTCTCTCTGGCAGTGGGAAGCCATTCCCCCTTGTCCTTGTCAAAAGTCTCTCTCCATCTTCTTGTCTTGTTCACACACTGGAAAGGCACAGTGAGGTCACCCCAAAGCTTCTCCTCTCCAAGCTGAACAATCCCAATTCTCCCAGCAGAGCTGCTCCATCCCTCTGATCTCACTACATCCAACTGCAAACCCTTTGTGAAACAGAGGAAAGAACCAACCCTTCCCTGATCCCAGCCCTCCCACCCACGGTGTCCCCTGGCTTTGTGTCACCCCTAGGAACGTGCCACGAGCAGTGACCTGAGAGCAGCTTCTCTTCCCTCCCTTTCAGGACTTCCTGTGGCTGGGCAGACCTCGGAGTTTGTGAACCAGGTCCTGGAGAAGACGGCAGAGGGGGACCCCACGGGCGGCCTCGTGGGGCTGCGGATACCCATGGCCAAGGTCTAGGGCAGGGCTCAGGTTCTGCCCCTGCTGTCCAGCTCCTCGTTGTAAATGGAATTCTTGTCTGCATGTCAGCTTAGCACTCTGTAAACACTCACCTGTAGGTTCCATTGGTTTCAAGTAACAGTGTAGGAAAACAAATCACAGCGTGGTAGAAAATGCTGCGGAGCATTTTTGGACCATAAACCAGATAGTTTCAAAGCTGCTTGAGGCTCAAGGGCAGAAATGAGAGCTCTCTTTCAAATGATCTAGGACCAGAATATATCACTTTTGTTTGAGAAGCAAAAACATGGGTTTGCTAGTGAAAATTTGTAGCATTTGCTAGACATTGTGACAGGTTTATGGTCCAAGTGAAGTAAGAGGAAGCATTTTTTTGGTGAAGCTGTCAATGTAGGGAGTTTTTTGTTCTTTTTATTATTTTTAAATATTTGGATTTTCTTTACTTGTTCTTAAAAAAACCAGTAAGCTTTCTTTGCAACCATTAACTTGTACATAGCACACGCAGCATTAGAGCTAGTGTGCCATATAAGACTTTAATTTTCCGAGCTTAATAGAGTATTTAAATGTCTGTGCAAGCAAGAGAAAAAAAAGTATATTCTTTGTGCCTTGTATTTTGTGGGGAGAGCTATCAGTATAAGCTGGTAAAGTTTTGTATGAAGAAAACCCTGAGGGGCAAAACCGAGCTGTATAGATGGTGAGATTTTAGGTTTTAATGTATTTGTTCCAGCTCTTAAAATTTTTTGAATGTATATAGGAATATGTTGAAAATGTAGATATATGCCACAGAGTCTATGTATTGTATAAAAGATGGCTCTAGAAAACTCAATTTCGGTACTTTGGCCGGAAGAAAACAAATACTTGCACATTAATGCGATTGTTTATTTTTGTACCAAAGACAAATGCAACTGATATGGCGAACTGCCAGTCTAAGTAAAGTTTTGCACAGCTTATATGATACTGTACTGAATGTAAAAACAAAAGAAAAAAAGAAAAAAAATTAAAGGTCAGGGTTAGGGATCTTACTGAACTGTGAATTTTTTTGTTTGGGTCCAATTATCTACAGAAGGAGCATTCATACATAACAATATTATTTTGCTGTTCTTGTAGTTCGCTTCCATGGTAGATAAGTTGGTGGCCGTCTTGGAGTCTTTAAATCTTTTTTCTCTTCACTTACTGTAGGAGATTTTAATATATTTGGATTTTAGTAAGCTATTGGTAAAATAGTTTTCAACTTTGAGAATTTAAAAAAAAAAAAAGTATTTAGCTTGTTGTAGTATACTTCCACCAAACAACCAAAATAAAATTATTTTTATTGTAACGTGTATATATGTAAAGAGGAAAAAAAAAAGAGCTACAAATATCTAATTCCTTAGTTGCCACTTTTCCAGTTGATGTATTATTATGCATGTGATGTTTCCAAGGATCAACACAGGCTTCAAACAAAACAAAACAAAAAAATTTATAGACTTTTATATTTTTGTACAGGTATTTCGAAACTAGCTTCTTCAGACTTATATGTGACTTATTCTTGTTAATTCAGTAGTTTCTATGATTGAGGAATATTAACACAAAGTTCTTATTTGCTCTTCTGCTAATAAGAGTTGGCTTTGTAGTCAGTGTTAATGTACAGATTAAAAGCTTTAGCCTTTGATGAGAAAGTCCTTTATCTCAAGGCAAGATCATTCTCTGGTTTCATGGACCCCCCCACCTCCTTTTCCTCCCTGTTCTTTCTGTCCCTATTTAAAGATGACAAAACACTGTTTACTGAAAATAGAAATACCAAATATTTTCAAATGTAGCTGCTGAAAAAAAAAAAAAATGCAAAAGTCCATGAAGGCTTTCTCCCCACTCCCTTTGGGGAATTTCTCCACTTTGTTTCTAGTTTGTCTAAGTTTGTTTGTACTGTGATTCCTTTTTGTTAATGAGTAGATTATTTTTATATCCAAGCTTGTACTAGAAGAGAAAAAGGCCTGAATTGGTAAAACTGAGGAAGAGTGGCCGGTGAATGTGGTGGCCCTGCCCCACTCACAGCTTCCTCTGTACCTAAATATTTTTGGAAGACTCAAAAGGGGAGGAGAAGGCCAAAATACCACTACTGAGCTGTACAGAAAGTCTTTCCTACAAGAGACTGAACAAATACCCAGGGCAATTTAGGCAAAACTTTGTAAATCCACTTAAGGCTTGCAAAATCTGAGTGGAATGTGGGTGTTTTCCTTCGAGGCGTTTGTGTTGTTGTTGTTCAGGTGAGGTGAGAGTTGGCTGCTGCTTTCCACGGTGGGTCTGGTGTATTCCTCTTGTTCTTGTGGAGCTGCCCAGGGCCCCAAAAACCCCGACAGAGAATGTGTCCTGTGAGGGGCAGGCTGTGCCTGAGCAGGGCTGGCACACAGAGCTTGTCCCTGTGCTCCATCCAAACCCTGCAGGCCAGGCAGCCTCTCTGAACATTGACAGAGAGCAGTTTGAAATCAGGTAAAAACTTCTGTGACAAATTCAACTGACAAAGTATTTAAAAGCCTCCCACTGCCTGGGAATCCTGGGCAACACACAACTTTATAGCTTTTTATTTTTGTCTGAAAACCAGACTATGATTTTGGTCTCGCATTTCAAAGTAGACTTTGAATCTTTAGTGAGTTCCATACCCTCGCATTTCAGTGTTTCCTATGTATTATTTTAAGTTAAAGCTTTGAAATAGTTGAGCTTTTTAATGTTGACACTTTATTTTGTAACTATTTATATGTATGTATATCTTAGAAAAGCACTTTGTTTAAAAAAAAAAAGAGGAAAAAGAAAAAAAAAAAAAGAAACTGCGTTTTATATGATTCCTGCCACTTGCTGCTAACTCTGGGCTGGTCAGAATGCTGCAGCGATACTTGAGATAAATAAAACCTGGCAGTAAAATGTAGAGTAAAGATAAGACCTTTTGCTGGTTTAACTTTATCATAAAGGTGACATAGGCAAGCTGTGCAGCTTTACATTTTAACCAGGGGACTCTGTGGCATTTAAACCGTCTAGAAATGGTTGTACTTTAATGCCAGTAACAATCTGCTTCCTCTAGTGTCATTAAAATATATACATTTAGTGTATACTTATCACAAACAAAAATCTTATAAGGGTATAAAAACCAACAAATGTACATGTTCTGTTTTTTGGCGATTGTGGCATGCGTTTTGGGGTGATCTTTAGAGAAGACAATTTTCTAAAGATTTTCAGTGTTCATACATAGTATGTGGATCTTAACGAAGTCCTGGGGTGTTTTTTTTTTTGTTTGTTTGTTTTTGAGTGTAGGCATTGTGAATATTCACTTTTAATCCTATATCCAAAAACAATGATCTATTTTTTTGTTTTGATTTAATACAACCAGAAGCTCTTCCTTTTTCTGATACACTGGATTCTCTAGGATTTGTTTCCATATTAAAAGCATGCTGTCATAACTGCTCTTGTCGAGATCTCGTCAGTCTGAGCGTAGGTGCCACACTTGGAATCGATGGGCTGCTTGTTCTGCTGTACCATGTATGACCCTCGTCCTTCCCCCCTCCCTTCATGACAGATGATGATGTGGCTTTATATTGTGCCTTACTTGTACATCTAGAACTAAATGTTTCTCGTTCCCTCTGAACTCGTCAGCGCTCCTGGGATGGAATCAGGGCAGGTCCGAGCGTGCTGGAGCGAGCGCGGGTAGGGCTGATCGCAGTTTCTCTCTGTAGTCCTTTTGTATTTCTATGGAAGACCAGTTTTTGAATGGCCTTGCAAAACGTGGGGGTGCTCCTGAAGGGTGTTTTTAAACCCAAAACCCCTTTTGCTAACGCTTCCTTTTATGGTTTATTGAACACATTTACTGATGTTTGGTGAGTACTTTTTGGTTTTTGGAATGAGAGACTTACTACTAAAGCTGTGTTTACGTGTGGATGGGCTGGATTTTCTTATCATACCAGTTGAAATCATTGTGATTTAATAAAGTTGCATTGCTGTAAAGCTGATGTGAGAGTCAAGCTCAGCTGTGTTCAGTTCCTAATTTATAGATTGACTTTTTTCCATACTAAGAGGGCTGGGGAAAAGTTGGGGTTTTTTAAAAACAAACAAACAAACAACCTAAAATGGATGAAGGGTCTTTTAACTAACCTAAAAGCAAACACACCCTTTGGAAATACAGAGATGTCAGTTTAATATTTATTTTTAAAACACACTCCCCCAATATTTATCTAATATTTACCTTCATTAATGAAACAGCTTATTCACAACTATAATGACTGGATGTGCTTTTCTTTTCCATAAATCATTTAAACATAGCTTTTATTATTTTAATTTTTTTTAAGCTCCAAAAGGTTTTATCAGGAGAATTTCCAAGGGTTATATCCAAGCTGCCTCCAGCAGAAACAGCAAATGCAGTTCTGTTCCTCAAATGCTCTTGCTCGTCTTCCTGAAATTCTGCTGAGGCACAACCCAGTTCTGGACCGTGAATGTCAGGATCTGTATTTGGCCTTGAGACCAGAGTTTCAAGAGTGCATCTAATCATGATTTGAGTTTCTTTTGAAGTTGGAGGCTTAGTTGGAATCACCTCGTGGAGTGTGCTGCTAGATGTGGTCTTGGCTTGTTGGCACAGCCTTGCACACAGCTGAGGTTTATTTTGTTTACCCCAGGGATCGTGTGAAGTACATTTCAAACAGTTGCTGCCTCAGTGGCTGATCCTTGTAACTGTATTAAGGGCATTAGTCTGTTGAGAAAACACCACTCTCGAATATCTCCCAGTGTAAATTGGGATTCTTCAATGTCGTTAATCAAAGATGGCACTTTCAGGCTGTATCTTCTTTGCAGCAAACAAAAAAAATCTCTGTCTTTCTACAACTTACATTTCACAAAATGCCATGTTTTCCCTCCAGTGCTTCTAGAAGGTGTCTTTGCACTCTGAATATAATCCTCAGCCTCTTAGACATCCATGAACTTCCATGGGAGCAAATACTGACTCTGCATTTATTGTCTTTCTAATGAGCTGTGGAGCTAAAAGTGGAACCAGAGCTCTTTTACGCCACACTTGCATTTATTTTGTTTCCCCCATAAAAAGAAATAAAACTCCAAACTTTTTAGGTAACAGCATTGTTCAGAGGTTTTTTTTCCTGGAGTTTAAAATATTTTGTAGTTGGGTATCTTTTAAATTGAAATTTGGGTGATTTAACTAACTCCTGTAAGAAAAACTTCTGGATTGGATTTGGTATTGGGAAAAGCACATCCCACCTTATCAAAATATTCTGATTAGGAAACAGAATCTAGTAAGAAAAATTTAATCTCTCTTAAAATGATGGATACTCATGCATTCTGGTTGGAATCATCTATCTTCCCAGAATATTATCTATCCAAGGAAAACTTGTTGCACAGTATTTGTGGTTGGGTGAACTCTTAAGGCTGATGGCACATGCAGATGCAAAAAATAAAATAAAATAAAAAGGCATTTTAAACAAAACATGGCATCCTGTTCCGCCTATGCTTGGGGTCATGATTGTAATGTTGTCCTTGATATTCTATAATCAACTTCCAACTGGAGCTCAGAAAAACTTACTGAAAGTCTTGTCTCTGTTAGAAAATAAATTTACCTTGTTCAAAGCATGATCTGTTAAGAGTTGCAATGTTAAATGTTGGTTAATAGTTGTGCAGCTTTATTTTTTTGAAAAGAGGCACAATTAAACTATTGACTTTGTTTACTCTGTCACCCTTGATCCATAGCACTTCTATTCAGATACAAATTCATCAATGTATGCAACATCCTTTGTAATTTAAAATAAAAATTGTGGAGGAAATATTGTCTCAAATCATTGTGTGCGTGTGTGTGTGTGTGTGGAGTGATGGCGAATGGCATCTGCTGCCTTCAGCTAAGTCCCCGGTCTCGGTATTTCCAGGAACTTTCCTTTGGAAGGGTTGACAGCTAGGAAAGGAAATATCTGATTTTTCCTTCCTCGTGCTCAGAGGAAGCACTGCCGGGTCCGTGCGGGACCATCTGCAGGCCCCGGAGCAGTGCCTGGAGAAACCGGCTGCCCGCAGGCCCTGCGGAAATGGCCTCCAGCTCCTTCGGCCAGAGCGTCTGGGGGCAGCAGGGAAAGGCCACGGCACCGGGAGACTTTGTGGGAAAAGCAAAGGGCATTGCCCTGCTTCTCATTTCGGGGCTACGGAAGCGACCTTGTGTTCCCGACCCTGCTCGTGGGCAGCGTCAGCCTGGCCTGCCCCGAAACCCAAGCAGGCTCTGGGATGTAAATCTGGAACTTCTCCAGAGGAATCTTCTGCCTCTGCACAGCTCCCTGAGGGACAGCCGGGGGGTCGGGCTCTGCTGGCAGGGAACAGGGACAGGAGCAGAGGGAACGGCCTCAGGCTGGGCCAGGGCAGGCTCAGGGTGGGCAGCAGCAGGAATTTCCCCATGGAAAGGGAGCTCAGGCCCTGGAAGTGCCCAGGGAGCTTTGGATCCCCATCCCTGGAATATCCCAGGAAGGGCTGGAGGTGGCACTCAGGGCTCTGGGCTGCGGACGAGCTGGGGATGGGCACAGTGTGCACTCCATGTGTTTCGGAGGTGTTTTTTAACCTCAGTGACGCTGGAATTCCGCTGTTCGCCCCAGTCCGTCCCTGTGCGGCCGCGCATTCCCCGCGGCTCCGCCCCGGCCCCGGCCCCTCAGCCCCTCCCGCCGCCCGCAGGGGGCGCCCGCGCGCCCCGGCCCGGCCCGGCCCTGCCCGGCCAAGATGGCGGCGGCGGCGGCGGCAGTGCCGCTGCGGGTTTGCCATCAGGAGATCGTCAAGTTCGACCTGGAAATCAAAGCGGCCGTGCAGGTACCGCCGCCAGCCCCGGGACACCCCGGCACGGCCGCGGGGCGAGTCGTGCCCGCGCTGACTGCGCCGTTGTGTTCCAGGATATCCGGGACTGCCCGGGGCCGCTCAGCGCCCTCACGGAGCTGAATGGCGCCGTGAAGGAGAAGTTCCGACACCTCCGCGGCCGCATCCAGGTGAAGGGCCCGGCCAGGGGCTGCTGAGGGCACCGAGCTGCGCTCCGGACCCACCGGCTGTGGTTTAGGGATCTGGGCTGTGCTTTTCGGGGTGCGGCCCAGGGCTGGAGGATCCCGGCTGCGGGTTCCTGCCGGGGTTTGGGGTGTTCTGCGCGTGTTTTGGGGGATCCCAGCCTTGCGTTTGGGGGTCCCGGCTGTGATTTGGTGAGTCGCAGCCATGGATTGGGGGTATATCAAATAAATCTGCTCGGAATCCGGTCCCCGGCCGGGGCTGGGCTGTGCGAGTTGCGGGTGGTTGATGAGGTTCTGGTGTTTGTGCTCTCCGCCAAAGGAGCTGGAGCAGATGGCCAAGGAGCAGGACAAGGAGTCGGAGAAACAAGCCTTGCTGCGGGAGGTGGAGAACCACAAGAAGCAAATGCTCAGGTGGGTCTGGCAGCTGGTGCTGTTCCCAAGTCCGCTGTAACCAGAGATTGGCTGACGTTGGTGCCGCGTCTCTCGGGCTGGTTTGGAAGTGCAGACACTGACACGTGTTTTGCCTCTGACTGAGAGGTCAGGGACAGAAAGGGCACAAGTCCCTTCTCCTGTCCTGGCTTCCTAACTCTGCTCTGTCCCTTTGAGCACTTGAGCTCAAAGAAGGTGGCTTAGGAGTCTGTTGTTTGACAGCTGGCACCGTTTAATTCTTCCCTTAATTCATAAATGCTACACTGAGGAGTGGGAATGTCAGGATAGAATGTTGTTGTGTATAGGAATGCAGAGAAAGTGAGGGGCTGAGGGAGCTGGGAAGGGGCTGGAGAATTGCTGAGGGAGCTGGGAAGGGGCTGGAGAATTGCTGAGGGAGCTGGGAAGGGGCTGGAGAATTGCTGAGGGAGCTGGGAAGGGGCTGGAGAATTGCTGAGGGAGCTGGGAAGGGGCTGGAGAATTGCTGAGGGAGCTGGGAAGGGGCTGGAGAATTGCTGAGGGAGCTGGGAAGGGGCTGGAGAATTGCTGAGGGAGCTGGGAAGGGGCTGGAGAATTGCTGAGGGAGCTGGGAAGGGGCTGGAGAATTGCTGAGGGAGCTGGGAAGGGGCTGGAGAATTGCTGAGGGAGCTGGGAAGGGGCTGGAGAATTGCTGAGGGAGCTGGGAAGGGGCTGGAGAATTGCTGAGGGAGCTGGGAAGGGGCTGGAGAATTGCTGAGGGAGCTGGGAAGGGGCTGGAGAATTGCTGAGGGAGCTGGGAAGGGGCTGGAGAATTGCTGAGGGAGCTGGGAAGGGGCTGGAGAATTGCTGAGGGAGCTGGGAAGGGGCTGGAGAATTGCTGAGGGAGCTGGGAAGGGGCTGGAGAATTGCTGAGGGAGCTGGGAAGGGGCTGGAGAATTGCTGAGGGAGCTGGGAAGGGGCTGGAGAATTGCTGAGGGAGCTGGGAAGGGGCTGGAGAATTGCTGAGGGAGCTGGGAAGGGGCTGGAGAATTGCTGAGGGAGCTGGGAAGGGGCTCAGGCTGGAGCAAAGGAGGCTCAGGGGCCCTTGTGGCTCTGCACAGCTCCTGGCAGGAGGGGACAGCCGGGGGGTCGGGCTCTGCTGGCAGGGAACAGGGACAGGAGCAGAGGGAACGGCCTCAGGCTGGGCCAGGGCAGGCTCAGGGTGGGCAGCAGCAGGAATTTCCCCATGGAAAGGGAGCTCAGGCCCTGAAAGTGCCCAGGGAGCTTGTGGCACTCAGAGCTCTGGGCTGGGACAAGCTGGGGATTTGGGTACAGCTTGGTCTTGATGATCTTGGAAGTATTTTCCAGCCCAAATATTTCTTGGATTCTGAGGGTCCTTGCATGTATCAGGGGTGCCCAGTTGCAGTGAGGGTTGCTTTGTGAAAATTGTCTGTGCTTGCAAGGTGTTCCCATCTCGTTACAACACTCTACTCTTGTGATTTCAGCAACCAGGCAGCCTGGAGAAAGGCAAATCTGGCCTGCAAAATTGCTATTGACAACTCTGAGAAAGATCAGCTGCTGCAGGGAAGAGACATGCTAAGGCAAAGGTATTGGACTGTCCCACTGTACAGTGGGATTTAAGCAGTTTCTGCTGTATTCACTCATTTTAAATGGAAGTGACATCACGTTTTTAAGTTATTTGATTATATTGAGCATAGCTTTACTTTTATGAGTGCATTTCCCTTTTGTGGAAATTTGGGCTGTTAAGGATTGTTATGAATTCAGGTTTTCTTGGCATTGGCATGTCTAAGCAGAAAAGGGGATAAATTAACCTTCATAGCTTGACATACTGTCTTTTACATTAATTGCAGATAGGTTCTAAACAAGAACTCCGTGCTGTTTTCACATTTAGAACTGGATGTGAGTGTGTACAGGCTGTGTATTGAAAGCAACAGCTGGGATTCTCAGGATGATAAAATGTGTTTGTGTTGGTGCTCCCATAGCAGCTCATGGAGTTACACAGTCCTAGGTGAGCAAGTGGTGAAATACAGGCCCCTGTGAGATTCTGGGCTGTTGTTTGGGCTCAGGACTTTCATATTTTGTGATTATTTTTTATTGTTTAGTGAAAATAATCTCGATTTCTCATGCAGTGGAAACCACTTGTGTCTTTTGTACACTGTAGAGATGTTGAGTGCCAAGTACTGTTCTAATCTCCCTATCAGCAGCATTTTCCCAGAGTATCCAAAAAAAATTAATTTTATCTCTTCCTGCTTTGCTTTTTTTCCTTTTCAGGAAGACCACAAAGGAAAGTCTGGCAGAGAGTGCAAGCAACATCACAGAGAGTCTGATGGGCATCAGCAGGATGATGTCCCAGCAGGTGCAGCAGAGTGAGGAGACTGTACAGACCTTAGGTACAGCTGGAATTTGGGCATGGATGGGGTGATGGAAGCACCTTTGGTCAGCTCTGGGGAGAGGAGCAGAGTAGGAGAATGTGCTGCAATGATGATTAAAGGACTGGTCAGCAGAACTCCTCCAACAGCTGCACATAAACAGGAAATATCAGTGTACTTTGTGTGGAGTTTCTTTGTGCTGGGGTTTCTGTTTCATGATCATGGGAAGGGAATAAAAAAAGAAAGAAAATCCTCAGGATGAGGTTGATTCTTGTAAAAGCAACGTGAGCTCACACAGTGCCCAGAGCGTGTTTGGTGTTGCTCTGTGCCACTGTCCTGGTGTGGATTTGGGAATTGCAGAGGGAACAAAAGTCCCTGCACAGAGGAAGGAGTGTCTGGAAGGCAGCTTCCAGCCAGGCTCCAGCTGGGATGGCTGAGACACTGAGATCAAGTGCCTTGAACCCGAGGTCACTGGCTCTGTCAGCAGTGCATCAGGGACTGTGAAACCAAGATTTCACCCAGTTCCTTGGCTTTGGCTCCTAGAACAATAAATCAAGTGACCTGTCACAACTGGTAATTCATGGAGCATTTAGAGGTTGCTGCCTGCCTGCTCTTCCTAGATGTGCTTCTGGGCAGGAGGGAACTTTGAAGACAAGGATGAATAACACAAGTTTGCCCTCCTGCTTTCTGATTTTTTCCAGTCACCCCTGTGTGAGGGTGGCAGCTGGGCACAGTTTGTTGCTGAGGGAGTAACATGTTCCTTCTCCCATGAAAAGGACAGCTTGGCAGGCACTTTTTCACTCTGTTTCTGAATGAGCAACACTTGGAATTCATCAGGGAAAAAAACTACCAAAGGTCATTTACAAAACCCAGCTGCAAAATCTGGGTTAGCAGTGGGAATTCCTGTTCCCTGAGCATTCCCTGGGATGCAGTGAGTGTTTGAGGCTGTGGAGCAGGGAATCTCTGCTTTGCCATTCACTCTGGGAACAAGTAATCTGTTTTCACTTGGATCAAAATGCCTCTTGGAGTGGGATGGGATGGGACAAAGTGTTTTGCAAAATATTCCTGACCTACCTCTTCTGTTTTTGTGAAGCAGACAGTGCTGGATTTGACCTTTCTGTGAGCAACCAGGTACAGGGTGATGCAGTGTCCTACAGGCTGTCTTTCTGTAAAGCAGAAAAAGGGGATTCCAGGACTTCTGCTTTCATTTAGCAATTTGAAAAGAGCAAGGCTAAGAAGTTTGGGGCATGTGTTTGTTTTCTCACACACTTCTAGTTGACCCTTCTCATTTTTCTTAGGCAAAAAATTGCTGTGTGTCAGAAATGACTGTTAAAAGCTGTTTGGAGCTGAATAATTCTGCAAGCCCATCTGAATCACACTGGTGTACTGCTGGGGCTTGAGGGAACACTTTCAGTGGTGCAATTAATAGAGGAAAATATTGCCCTGTCCTGCTGCTGCTGCTGCTTTCTCCCTCCAGCACCATTCCTATTTCACTCTGCTTCCAGCAGCACTGACCGAAAAACCTGAACTAGATTTGACCTGCTATCCCAAAAGTTCAAAATTCAGGAACTTTCATAGGCTCTTTAAGCTTTTCAGTGCTCTTATTTCACTTTGCACTTCTCCTCAGCACACCAGCACCCCTGAGCTGTGAGAACTCTGTGTCTCACCCACAAGTCAGCCTGACCCCAAAGTGTCCCTCAGGCACTGCCTATGTTACCAAAAATCTCATCCTCACAGCCTTGCTGTGTATTTTTGAAGCACAACCTGTTGATTTAAATTTATTTTTTTTCTGTTCTCCTTTAATTTCAGCCAATTCTTCCCGAACCATCCTGGAAGCAAATGAGGAATTCAAGTCCATGTCTGGGACCATCCAGCTGGGGAGGAAGCTGATCACCAAGTACAACCGCCGGGAGCTGACTGACAAGCTGCTCATCTTCCTGGCCCTTGCCCTCTTCCTGGCCACAGTGCTCTACATCCTCAAAAAGAGACTCTTCCCATTTTTGTAAAATTCCAGCAATCACTGAACTATTAAAAAAAAAAAATCAGAAAGAGGTGGTTGATGATAGTGGGGTTTTAAATGAAATAATAAAGGGATATTGTAATGGCTGGAGGGGCTTTAGAGTAGGCAGGAATTTGTGCTGTCCCCATGGAGCTTGTGAGCTGCTTCAGAGGAGATGAATAGATCATGCTGTGGAAAGAAGAAATGCCAATTTTCCTGCTGGTTTGGGGAATCAAACACTTGGACTGGATGCTCAAAGGTGCCAGTCTGAACTTCCAACCTCTTTTTTTTTGCCTTGAAATTAAGTTTTGTGCTTGGCTTGGACTGGAAGCTGCTCTGACATCTGTGTGTAAGGTGCTGAGATAAAGAGGAAGAATGGAAGAGAAAAACTCACACATTCCAATAATAAAATATTTATTATATTCATGTCAACAGAGTTTTGTTTAAAAACAAAGTCTCATGGCTTGAAAGAGCCTTTCAGTGTAAAAACTGATCTTTCTTTAGCAGCAGTGGTTGCTTATGGATTGTTTTTCTGGGAGCATAACACAGTTCTGTCCCTCTGGCCTTGGGAGGGCTCTGAGCAAAGCAAAAATGGGAACCCAATTTTTTACTATGAATTCACATAATAGATGAGAGAATTAGATTGGCAATCTGTTAAAAGCCTTTTTCCTCCTTTTTATATAATTTCACTTCATGCTTTATCTTTGCAAAATTACTGCCAAGGTGTGTATTTGGAAGCTGGGGGGTTTTACTCCTATTTTGTGGTCCTGGAACAGGCAGGCTGGACGGAGTGGATGTGGTTTTCCATATTTTATTCCTTGTATTTCAGGGCAGTTCTTCCTCACAGCCTTTCCTGAGACACAGAATTGCACCAACAACAAAATAAATTGACAATGTGCACATTTGGGGTTTGAATAAGAGAAATTACTCAGCTTCAAAAATCGAATTTTTGTAAATAAACCTACCTGCATAAACTGTGAACTTCCAGAGAGACAATCAGAGACAAAGAAATTGAAAAAAATGGCAAGGACCACTGGATTTTTTGGGAGAAGAGGAGAGGAGAAATTCTGAGATGCGACAGATTTGCTCTGCAGCTCTTGGTACTTGAATATTTCCTTGCACAGGCAGCCAGGAATCACCCAGGCTCCTGCTGGGCCACAGACCTGGCAGGAAATAATCACTGAAGAGCTGATAAATGTTAAATTTCTCTGGGGTGAGAAGGGCGATTCCCTGGGTCCCTCCTGGCACGGTGGGATGCCCCAATGAGCCCTGAGTGCCCAGCTGGGGCTGGCTGCTGGTGCTCAGACACCCCCTCCAGACTCATTCCTGGCTGCCTTGCTCCTCATCACAGATTTCCCATTTTGGGATAAGTCAGTGGGAGCAGCATTTTGGGAGGAGGAAGCGGTTGTGCCTGGCTTTTTGTTGTCTGGTGCAGGGGATGTGGGGAGCTGTGCCTGGGCAGTTTCTCTGTGTCTGCAGAGGGTTTTATGTTTGCCCTCAGGGTGTTGTGGCTGCTGTGGGCCTGAGGTTGTGGTGGGAAGGGTGAAAAATGCCCTAGTGCTGGTTTTTTGGAAGGGAGTAGCATTCTCTCAGGTCCCTGCCTTGCCAATTGTAGCAGAGGATGGTGAGAAGGGAACAGCCTCAGCATTTTTGGTCTTGGGCATGATTTGGGGGCCAAGGGCTGGAGCCCTTCTGAGACCAGGGACTGCAGGAGCAGAAGGTGTTTGGGAAGGAGGAAACAGGTCTCTGGACAAGTGCTGAGGGCTCAGATACAAGTGAAAGCAAACAGAAGTGCTCCTCTTACTCCTGGGCAACTTCTACTCCTTATTCCTTATTCCTCCCCAAAAAGGCAGCAGGTAGTGGGTGCCCTCCCTACAGCTGGAGGGTGGGATTTACCATCACAGAAAACCTTGCAGCAGAAATACCTTCCCTTTGAAGAACGCTTCTGTAAAGCAAGGAGTAAGGAACCACCAGGAGCTTAAAAAGGGCTGAAATCTTTTTTGTGGGGGCTCAGACAGGCAGCTGGCAGCAATCAAGCAGCTGTGGGTTAATGAACTCCTGCTCGTTAGCTGAGTGCTGGTTCATTAACTGCGTCCTGCAGGCGAAGGGGGCTGCAGCCCCTGAAGGGACTGTGGGTGCTGGGCTGTGCAGCTGCAGCCACTTAGGGCTGAGGATGAGCCAGCCCTGATGCCCCAGCACATTTAGAGTTTAGAACTTGGAGGTTTGTGGTCAGTGTAAGGTCCTGCTGTGGAGTCCAACCCTCTGAGAGCAATTTGCTTTGTCTGAGCACCTGTAGAAAAAGGGGAAAATGCCTGGAAGCTGCCCCTTGGCGTGTCAGGAGCCAGGCAGTGCTGTTGGATATTCGGCTGTGTTGCCAGCACGGATGGATCCAGCCCTGATCTCCATTCCCATGCGGCCATGGTGGGAAGCCTGTGGGCAGGAGCAGGTGCCTGCCAGGTGTTCATTATATCCCTGAAATCTGCAGCATCAGGGTCACTTCCACTCCTTGGAAAGTTGCCTTTTAGTGGTTGCAATAAACGTGCACCTGAGCAGAACTGGAAATGTAACATACCCTGCGAGTGTGCTAAGACTGACTTAACTCATCATTATTTTATTATTTGTTGTGGTGTTATCAAATACAGAATCATTGCAGGATAACTCTGGGAAGACAAATGAAGAGGATAATACTATTTATTCCCTCCTCCCCTCCAAGAATCAAGGGGGAATGTAGTTTGTATTTGAAGCTGTGCTTTGGAACTGACTTTACCAAAATGGAAAGGTGAATTCATAGCTTGGAGGTTTCTAAAAATGTCTCTGCCAAATGTGTGTGCCTGCTATCGCATGCCAAGTGGCCCAGAGCAAGCCAGGCAAGTCAGGCTGGAATCTTTAGGGGCTGAGAATATCCAGGGGACTTGTGCATACTTGTCTGCAAATATGTGGGGCTCTCCTTAGGAAAAAGTTGGGGATGGAAATCAGCTTTAATATTGCTTTGCTACCCTGTTTGTAACAGTGTGGCTCTCACAGAAGGGAATCTGAAGCAAACTTTTTCCCCAGATGTGGTGTTTTGGTGATTGCACATTGCTGCAAAGCCCTTTCTGTCCCTGAGTGAGTGCTTGTTGGGCTTCCTTCCCACGAAGGTGAGAATTGTTCTCCCAACAAGCTGCAGGTGCTTTGTGCCACAACCAAATGCCACCTTCCAGGCTCTTAAATCATCCTGCTGCTATCAAAAGCTGATTGTGGACGTGTTCAGGCCGAGGCTGTTGAATAAACACAACTTTATTATTGCCTGCTAGCTTATGTTAAATGGTCCAAACTCTGCCACAAAGGGAATGACAGTTCCGCTGAGCTGAGATTTGGTTTTCTCACAGGAACCTGTGATGAGGACTCTGAGTGATGGATTGGGAGAGGTGGGGACTCGCTGCGCCTGTGCCTTGAAGTTTTGATCCTCTCCCAAACAGAGAGCTGCAGTCTGAGGAAGGGACTGGGCTCTTCATCAACTTAATTGGGTTTAGACCGTGGCCCTTCATGTGTTCATTGAGATTTCCACTCGGGTTAGCACCTCCAGGTGTTGCCTTGAGCACTGAAATGCTGAGTGAATCCATGAGTCCCCTTCAGCCTCGCAAAGCCACTAAAAATAATTGGGCTGGAGCTGCTCAGAGCCTGGTGCTGATGACTGAGCCATTTACTCAAGAGCTGGACTTGATGGTTCTCGTGGGTCCCTTCCAACCACGAATATTCAGTGACTCTGAACTGAGAAGCAAATCTGGTGAAGTTCATCCAGCCCCAAGATCCATCATGCAGCCCCAAGATCCATCATCCAGCCCCAAGATCCATCCAGCCCCAAGATCCATCATCCAGCCCCAAGATCCATCATCCAGCCCCAAGATCCATCATCCAGCCTCAAGATCCATCCAGCCTCAAGATCCATCCAGCCCTGCTTGGGCTCTGTCCCAGCTCCTGCAGTTTCCCCGGCTGGGGGACAGTGACCGCTGCTCCCGTGGGTGCCCAGGCTGCTGTGCCACCTTTCCGTGCCTCAAACCGCTTCCACTTGGGCTTCCTTTTATTTTTAACCTCGCAGCTTGAGGCCGGTCGGATGCTTTCGCTCCCGACCTCTGCGCATCGCGCTTATCGGGGGGCCGGGGCTGTGCCGGGGCTGTGCTGGGGAGGCTCTGCCCCTCTCGGGGTGTCGGGGCCGGCATGAAAGCAAAATGCCACTCGGCTGCTCCGAGCCTGGCCCGGCGATAAAGCCGCGTGTGTCCCCCGGGACCCGCGATAAGCGCCCAAAGGGCAGGCGGGGAGAGCGGCTCCGCGGGCATCAGCGCACACCCGGCCCTACAGATAGCGCCGCGTATATATAGAACCACATGAAAGCTTTTCGCTTTCTTCTTTTCAACAGCGGCAGGGCTGAGTGGCACATCCAGGGACGCTTTGGGACCTGACCCCGCCGGGGTCTGGGCTCGTTGTCCCCGCGAGTTCTTCAGGGGATGGGGATGCGCAACCCAAACCCACCCGCGCTGCAAAGCCGCGTTCTGCCCTCCTGATAAAGCCTCAAAGAGCGGCCAGGGCCGGCTCGCTGTTCCTTTATCTTCAAAATGGACAGCGGGACAAAATTTTCCTGTTGGGGTTATTGGCTTTTGGTAGGTGTCACCCAAGCCCTGAGCTGTTTTTGCCGCTGCTGATGGGAGATAACTCTGTCAGAGGCATCTGGGTGCTGACATTATGGCCAGCCAGCCTGAAAGGAAGATAAGATTTTTCTATATTGAGTAAGTCTATTGATCCGGTCGGCCTCCTGTCCTGTGTCTGATGATAGCTTGATGTTTCCAAGAGAAACAAGCCCTCCCTTGCTCAGTATATTCATAGAAATATAGTATATACATATTAAAAAATATGTAATAACTCGCTATTTCATATGTAAGCAAGCCTTCCTCTTTTCTGTATGTTGATATACATATAACACATAATATATATATATATATATATATATAAATGCAGTGTATTTTGGATTAAATAATGAAAGGTTCCTTTCTCAGCCATGTTCTTAAAAGATGCTGCTTTTGCTGCTTCTCATTTGGATATTCCAAGCAGCATTTGCAATTTCTTCACCATATTATTCCCATTTAGATGTCACAGATGATGTTTGAAGGTAGCTACAGCAAAAACGAAAATAGTTTAATGTCTGTGGCTCCAGGCTTTCACTGCCTGGCTGGTGCCAGTAACCTGCTTATTCAAAACCAACCCATAAGAAATAAGTTTTTTCCCAAAACTGATGAAAAATAAAACCCAAACAACAATTCTCTTTATCTGCAGATTTCTTTAAAATAGTTTTGGCAATTGCAGCCTTTGACCAAACTTTGTTCTTGATCTTTCACAGGCTTAATGGTCAATAATTTGGCAGGCAATGTTATTAGTATTGTTATTAATGGTAATAACTTGGTAGGCAATAAATAAGGTAATGTTCATGCTGAGAGACAGCAAGTGGGAATTTACATTCTCATTTCTGACAATTTTTGTGAAGATGTGGGTTTATATTTAGATTTTGCACATCTCAACAAGAGCTTCCTGCTCTTATCACCTTGTCCAAAAAAAAAAGTGTCAGTCAGAGGATTCCAGAAAAGATAGTGAGGCAATGCCAGCGGACAAAGCCTCACTCCTGCAGCAACAAACAGGAAATACGGAAGGAGAAAAACCTTTTTACGTTCAGCGCTAAACTGCGGATGAAAACCTCTGCCCCTGCAAGAGGGGCATGGCAGCAGAGCTATTTTGGGGGATTAAAGCCAAAAGATCGCGGCGACTCTTTCTGCCCTGGCCCGGGCACTGCATTCGGGGATTTGGTAGCAATAAGCGCTCCTGTGTTGTTAATTCCCGAGTCTCTGCCTCGTTCCGCCGGGGTTCCTCGTCCCTCAGCCCACGGCAGAAATTCCTGCGGGCGAGCAGAGCCCGGGG
Organism: Anthoscopus minutus; assembly: GCA_013399455.1. Classification (NCBI taxonomy): domain Eukaryota; kingdom Metazoa; phylum Chordata; class Aves; order Passeriformes; family Paridae; genus Anthoscopus; species Anthoscopus minutus. The sequence continues at coordinate 26,793 of VWYI01000096.1, read as the reverse complement.
CTCCCTCGGAACGAGTCCATCAGCCCCAGGCTCCGCTGGTGACAAATGACATTTTCTGTGCCTTTGTCCTGCGGGGCTCAAGACGTGACGTTTACATCCAAGATCAATTATTTTTAACTGAAGAATGATAGCCCTGCGTCTAAATTATCTCGGGGCTTAATTCACATCAGTTAAAGCTTTTCAAAGGCTTATTAAAATTCCTTAAGTGTGTCCAGCTTATCAGCAGTTGAGTGTCGATGGCATTATACAAATGCTGCTATTGGAAATGGCTGTTAAGTATTGTTTGGCCATATAATTCTCATATATATATATTGTGCCTGGGACTATTAATACTACTTAGTACTTACACGATTCCTTTCATCTGGTGATCCCAGGGAAGCAAATCTGCTCTCCCCCTTCTAAACACGGGAGAACTGTCACGTCCAGCAGCTGTGCTTGGGTTTTACATCTTCCAGAGGATCTGCCAGATTTTAACAGGGCTTTGTTACAATTTGTGCTGCTGCACCTTGCCTGGTGCGGGCAAACCCCGAGCTGCTCTCGGCCAAGGCACCTGCGGTGCTGGGAAATGCAGGGATCAGTGTGGAAATCAATCGAAACTGGCAGCAGGGAGGAGGAAATCCCCAGCAGAGCAGAAATCACTGCAGCAGCCGCTGTTATGGGGCAAAGGAAAGGCTGAGAGGAGCCTGGAAGGGGCTTTGGAGGGGAGGAGGAATTGTCACCGAGTGTCCCCAGAAAATCTCAATTTCCCGCTTTATTTCTTCTTTATTTCCTCTTTATTTCCCCTTCCTCCCCTTTTCCCCCCTTCCCCCCTT
>VWYI01000096.1:0-25816 GCA_013399455.1 Anthoscopus minutus | reverse complement strand
AGTGGTGGGAGTTCAGATTTTTATTGTCATCTGTATTTACTCCACACGGAGGTCCCGTCTGAAGCGTTTTGAGGAGCTGACCATTTGTTGCAGAAACCACTAGGTAGCACTGTGAAATAAAGTTCTGCACCATGTCCTGCTTCCCTGAACAAAGACCTGCCAGTGCCTGGGCTCAACTTGCAATAAAGGCAGCAAGGCTGGGTTTAAAACTTGCTCCAGGCTTGGGTTCACAGTCAGGTGTGGGAGAAATGCAGCTGCCAGGGGAGGGTTAGGCTGGATTTTAGGAGAAGTTTCTTCCCCAGAGGGTGGTCGGGCACTGTGAGTAAAGAACTTTTTCCGAAAATGCAGCCTGACCCTCCCCTGACACAGCTCCAGACGTTCCCTGGGCTCCTGTCATTGCTCACCAGAGAGGAAACGCAAGCCACCGATCTTACCTTGATTTAATATGTTAACAGGTTAAATTTTAAGGTAATTTAAAGGTAAAATTTAAAGATAAAAAGCTAAAACTTGTATTTTGATCATTAACTTGTTTTCATTGAAACCACCTCAAGTCTTTGGTTTATTAATCGCCCCCAATCACTCAAATAAGATAACTTGGGTTTATTTTGTATCTTTTGGGCTTCAACAAGCTGGCAGCTCATCCTTCTGCATTTTAGCTGTGCTCCAGGGAGCCAGTGAACAACATCCAAACTGCAGAGCAGGCTGTGCCCGTTTCTATTTCAATTCCCAGCTGTGTGTGTGCTCCTGCAGCAGCCCCATATCGCTGCTTTTTAAAATTAGCCCTGGCTTGGGCTGCTGGAGGGAGAGGAGAAATGATAAAGGGATTGAGCCTCATGCTCTGCCAGAGCTGCTGGGCTTAAACCATCCAGTTACAGGAACCCTGAGCTGCTGCTGCTGGAAAGATCTGCCTGGTCCCTGGCTCCAGGGGTCACGGGGGGAGTGGTGGTCACTGTCAAATGCTTTGGGGAACTTCAGTGCTGCCTGAGGAGCTGGAAATTCAGAGGAGGGAATTCTATTTATGTGCCTGCTGTGGCTGTACCTGATGCAAGGGGTCTGCAAAGCCGAGGAATTGGATGAGATGGTTTTTGTAGGTCCTTTCCCACTGAGTTATCCCATTCTAAAATTATTCTGGAAGGACGTGAGAAGGCCACGAGGTTGATAAGGGGACTGGAGCACCTTCCCTTGGGGGACAGGCTGGGAGAGCTGGGAATGTTCAGCCTGGAGAGGAGAAGGGTTTGTGGAGACCCCACAGCCCCTTCCAGGGTCTGAAGGGAAGAGGAAGAGGGACTCTGCCTCGGGAACTGGAGTGTCAGGGTGAGGAGGAATGGGTTCAAACTGAAAGAGGGGAAATGTAGGTCAGGTATGTGGAAGAAATTCTGCCCTGTGAGGGTGGGCAGGCCCTGGCACAGGTGCCCAGAGCAGCTGTGGCTGCCCCTGGATCCCTGGCAGTGCCCAAGGCCAGGCTGGATGGGGCTTGGAGCAGCCTGGGGCAGTGGGAGGTGTCCCTATGAGCATAGGGGAATGAGATGAGCTTTCAGGTCCCTTCCAACCCAGCCCATTCTGTGACTGTGCAGAAAAGCACTTTTTGAGGTGGATGTAACTCCCCACTGTCAGGGAAATGACTGGGCAGTCTCCAAAGGGGGCAAAGCATCTGTGCTGAGGCTGTCTGAGTCCTGGGCGAGCCAAAACCATCCCAGCTGGAGCTAAAACAAAAGAGCTCATTTTGCCCTGACAGGGGCCTGAATTGCTTGATGTTTTCACCTTTTTGTAGGTTTGGCCACCCTGGCTTGGAGCAAAATAACATTGTGGCCTCACCTGCTGCTCTGAGGGTGGCTGTAAACACTCCCTGGGCGGCTGCTTTCCTTTATCTGCCTCCCCCTGCAACATCTGCAGGCGAGTTCTGTGGGATTTTCATCCCCCTGAGGATTTATGGTGACCTCTCAGGGACCTTCACCAGAGGATCAATATGCTCCTGACACCTGTAGATCAACATAAACTTGACCCTTGGTCTTGACAGATCCATCACCAGAGATCCCTTCCTGTGAGGCGTCCCCGGGGTGGGAGGGGGTCTGAGGAGGAAGCAGAGCTGGGGGCACAGCAGAGCCCCTCCAGCCCAAGGTCAAAAGTCAAAATGATAAAGGAAAGCCAAGCCTGTGGTACCCAGGCAGAAAAAAATCAGGGTAATAAGGAAGGAGAGGCTCAGGGAAGGTCCCTGCAGGACAGTTCAGCCTGTGGGTGATGCTGGAGTGGAGGAAAAGCTCTGTGAAAACTCCATCTTCCATGGAAGTGCTGGCCCCTGCTCGGGCTTGGTGATAAGGGGGGATCTGCTGCTTTCCAAAGCTGCTGCTTGTGCTCATCCTGTCTTTAGCTGAGGGCAGCAAAAGCCTTTTCTCTTCTGAAAAGTCAGTTCCTCTCTGTGCAGGGGCTTCCCTCCCTCACCCCATGCATTTTTCCAGCCAGGCACTCCCGAGCAGGGATTCCTGCCTTCGTAGGTGATGGAGGATCCTTGTTCCCTGCTTGAGCTCTGCCTCTGTAATGCCATACATGAGGTGAAAAACCATCTCAATATTCCACAAATGGCAGAGCTACAATTAAAATCGGCTTCTCAGTTTCAAGACCTGAAAACTCTTGAGTTTACCCCCCCAAAAAAACCCATAAAGCAACAAGCGGTGGATGCTGCAGCAATGACAAGCACTCTGCAGAGCTGGATTTTCCCAGAGTGATTTTTATTTGAAGTTCTGGGTTTTTTTTCCCCAAGAAGTTTTCCACCAAATGTCAGTGACTCAAGAAGAAAATCCACTCATCAATTCTGTATTTAAGGAAAAAAAAATAGAATTAAGACCTGAAGCCCACACTGTTTCTCTCAGCTGATTTTGAACTTCCTCTGCTTCCATGCCCCTCAGAAGTGAATAGGATGTTGTTATCTTGGTTAATAAAACAGGAATGATCTCAAGGACTTTTTGAAAGCATTGGGTTAGGGGATTTTGAAGGCACCAAAATCTGCAAAATCTGTGATCTTAATGACAAAGTGATTCTCTTAATGACAAGGGAATTAATTGCTTCAATGGCCTCTCCAATCCCAGCCAGTCTGACCCTCCCTCCTGCCTTTTACCTGAGCTCAGCTCCTGTTTCTGGATGTTTCCTTTCCCTGGGGTGTGAGCTGCTGCTCCCAGGTGATGCAGGATGAGCGGGGATGGGGCTCAGATAAACAACTTTGGTGTACATGCCTCAGGAAATCCAATCTGAAGGAACTGAGGAAGCATGGCTGGCAAATAATCACTGACAGGACCCAAACTAGGTGCTGGGGATGCTGCTGGTGCCCTGGCCAAGGACAGGGTTTGCCCCACGGGAGGGTTTTGGGGGGCTGTCATCTGCACAGGCACTGCCCTGAGCCATCCATCATCTCCCGCTGTGACCTCGCAGCCCCGTCCGGCCCCGCCCGGCACGGCCGGCAATTAAAACGGGAGCTAATGAGGACAGCAGGACATGAAAGGGGCTTTGCAGGAGCTGATCAAAGGGGCAGAGCACGGCATTTTCACAGCCAGAATATCGAGGCAAACAGGACTGGAAGCATGGTTAGGAAAGGAGGAGAATTGAAGGGGATATTTAGAAATTAAATATCCCGTGCGCTGCGTGGGGGGTGATTCTCTCACGTGCTTGTGCTTTTGGGGTTTTTGGGAGAGGAAAATGCAGAGTATTTATGTTCTCCTTGTTATATGGGGAATAATCTGTGTGTGTACGAAAATGAAATGCTGTAGATAACGCTGCTCCTGAGGGCTCGAGGGGAAAAGTTGATTTCCAGTTTGAGTGCCTCGTTGTATCAGAAGTTATTTAGGTTTCTGTTCTCAAGGTGAAATATTGGTGGGCTCTAAATTGGTGTCCAACCAGGCCAATGGTCAGCTCTGGCCTGGCTCTCAGAGAAGCCAATAATCAGCAGCTCTCACTCTTCTGGGGGTTTTTAATTATTTTTTTTTCTCTGTGTGCATCTAAAGGGGGAATTTTTGATCCCAGATGGACACACTGGATGACTCTGAGTGCTGGATGGCAGATAGGCTTGAGCATCTCTTTTTATGGCAGCAATTAGGCTTCAATTATGCTTTCTTTTCTTCAGAATTATGGTTAAATAAAGCAAATTTTTTGGCATGGCTCGGGAAGGGCCGTTCCTAAAGGGCTGTTCCTAAAGGCAGCAGTGAGGATTCTGAGCACTGTGGGTGCTGGATGGCAGATAGACTTGAGCATCTCTTTTTATGGCTTTAATTATGCTTTCTTTTCTTCAGAATTATGGTTAAATAAAGCAAATTTTTTGGCATGGCTTGGGAAGGGCCGTTCCTAAAGGGCTGTTCCTAAAGGCAGCAGTGAGGATTCTCAGCAGGGCTGTTCCTAAAGGCAGCAGTGAGGATTCCCAGCAGGGCTGTTCCTAAAGGCAGCAGTGAGGATTCCCAGCAGGGCTGTGTGTCCGTGGCTCCAGGACGGAGACTCCCACAATCCCCGTTGATGCCCAGCATTATCTCCTGGGCATGGAACTGCCTGGTGTAACTCAAATAAAAGCCAGAACAAACAGGAAAACGCCTCTAAGCCGCAGAAGCAGCAATAAATAGCAGGAGGACACTGGAGCCCGGGCATGGGAGCATGCCAGCAGCGAGCAGAGTCAGCGGGGCCGCCTGCCTGCCCCGAGCCCTGTCCCTATGGAATCTGCAGTGGGATTAGCCACGTCTGTAAAGTGAAGTGTGGCACTGCAGGCTGGGCCCGGACCTGGCCCTCAGGGTGTGGAGAGAGGGGAGCAGCAGCTGATGCTGCACATGAGAGCTGGAGTCAAGTGAGATTTCAGTTTTTCTCCTTTGAAGCAGTATAAATGGTCTCCTTAGTGCCATCAGGTTTGCTAAAGTTGAGGCAGTAGGTTTTTCACACTAATTTTTTTTTTTGGTGCTTAAAAAATGTGAGAAACTTGCTTATTTGGCTGAAATGAGTATGGGTTTATTTTTGAAGGGTTCCTCTGGCTCCCAGCCAGCACTGCCCATGTCTCTGTGTGCTGCTCTGCCAGCAGCTTTTCTTCTGCACAGATAATAAAGAGTACAAAACCAGCCTGGGCCAGGAAGATTGGATTTGGGGGACAATTTCTAGGAGCCAGTGTTGTGATTTATTCCAAGCTAATGCTGGAGGACAATGCAATCTATTTAGGAAATGTCTGCTGTGCTAAAATAAACTCTGGTGTTTTCTTGTGGCAGCAGAGAGCACCAGATCCTGCTCCAAACACACAGAACCCCTGGAAAATGTTTGAGAGCAGGTGTTCTGAACTGTGGAAGTTAATAACTTGTTCAACAGCCAGATTTTAGGACTGAAACTCTAAAATGCCTTTCTAAATTCTAAATTTCTTTGTTTCTTACTAACTAGTTTGAGAGCAGTTGGCTGATTTTGAAATACTTAACAAAATCTGCTTTTCTCCCCCCATTTGAGCCTGTTAACCCTGACCTTGCCCACTCCTCAGCAGTGTCATTCATGTGTCTTCAGCTTACTCATCTCCACCAGTAATAATTTACTTCCAATACCAATTAATCATAACCAATCCTAAGAAATACAATTATATTGACCACTAAGCGATTTATTCCCCTCTACAAGGGTGGGCTTTTTTTTTTTGAATGGACAATTTATTTTTTCAGCCCTCCAAACCGAGCAGTTATTGAGCAAACTCTGCAAAGTTGTGTGGGAGAACCCCTGGACTGCTCACAGTGGACAGGACTGAGCTGAACCTGCTGCAAACACGATGCCCCTCTCTGATGGGGTTGGGAAAAATGCCCAAAATCTCTGGTTCAGACCTGTGGTTTAGCCATTTGACCGTGATTCTTTGTTGACACCAAAAAAAAAAAAGTTATTTTAAGCAGGGATGACTTGGGGGATGTGTCACAGCGGGGTCAGCGCTCCAGCTGCTCACACGCAGAGCTGGTTTTAAAACGCTTTGCTCCTCTAATATGGATTTCTCTTCTTGGGTACTCAGTTTCTGGGAGCGAGCTTATTTTTCTGTCTGGGCATCTTCATCCAGGCTCCACTGAAATAATTTCTACGGCATTTGAAGCTGCAGCAGCTCCTTCATGCAAAGGCAGAGGAACTCACCTGTTTTCCCTCATCTCAGCAGCCCAGCGCCAGTCTGGGGCCAGGCTGTGCAGGACAATAATAGGAAATGTGGCTGATGGGCTGCTCAGGATGGTCTTGTCTCTAAATGGGCCTTGCTGCCTGAAACGTGGAGTGGCCGGGCTTAAAATGACTGCAGGGCAGAGATCTTCAAGTAATGTATTCTGTGTCACTTTGCTAAACCTTGATTGATGAACTTTCACAAATGCACTGCCGCTGCTTGATCTGCTGGGAGAAATCTCTGCTTCCCTTCTCTGCGTCAAACTGTAGCGTTAATTTGGTGTTTCAGGCAATAACAAACCACCCGGGAATGAAAAATCGGAGCCCAGCCTGAAAGCCCATCCCTTTCTCGCTTTGGAGTGGCATTTTAAAGGTGTTGATTCTTCTTAATAATCCCCATTAACAAGAAATCACTTAGTGCTGATACTGATCTAAACTGATGTCAGTGAGATGAATTAGGGGCTGGGGAGAGAGGGCTGTTGATCACTTGTTTTCCTGCCGAGCTTCTCGGGGACATTGAAACACTTAATTCCTGCCAGGACCGTATCTTGTTTTCGGACTCCAGAGAAAACTTCCGACGTGAAAACTCCTTGAACTTAAGGAATAAAATTCTGGCACTTTAGGAACTGCACGGGTGGTGGTTTTTTTGGGGGGGAAAAGATTACTTCAGTCCCTGCAAAACTGCAAAAGGCAAGGGGTTTGCTATCAGTCCCTTACAGCTGACAGCTTGTTCCTGTACAAATTGTGTGAGCTCCAAAGAGTTCGGGTAAACTTGCCACGTGCAGTTTGTCTCAAGAAGACTGAGCTGCTCTCACCCTGTCACCCTCAGGTGGAGCTGGGGCACTGAATTCTCCAAAAAAAACCCCGGGCTTGAACAGAGCCGTGAATGCCAGTGCCAGGCTGCATAATCCCCCAAAAATCTGAGGGAAGAGCGAGGTGAAATCCAAGTGCAAATCTTATTAAAAGCCTTTTTTCCTACACCCCTCAGCACGCCCCCGGGCACTGGGAGGATCTCTGATTTCCAGTTCCCTGAGGAAACGCCGGGATCCTGCACTTCCCTCTTAGCTTTCCTAAGCACAGGCTTTTCGTGCTGCTCTAGAGACGGGAAACACTTCAGGCTCAGGCAGGAACAGCTCAGATTTGATACGTGCGGTTTTTCTGAGCCTTTCAGGGTGCCGGGCTCAGTGAAACACAGCCCCGGTGCTTTTGGAAGTCCTGGGGGCACCTTTTGCCCCTCCTGACCCTGCGGGCTGAGCTGCAGCTGGGAATGAGGCTGAGCTGGAGAGCAGGAGTAGGAGAAATGAGGATGGAAAAATGAGAATAGAGAAATGAGAGTAGAGAAATGAGCGCCCCCGGGGCGATAGCAGCGTGCTGAGGGCTCATCCCTCCTGGATCTCCTTGCACTTCCCATGAATCCAGCTGATGGAAGGGCTCTGAGCGCGGCTGCTGCCCCTGCCCGCCCGGGCTCGGCCGGCTGTGCTCGTGTCCTCTGCAGAAATCGCTTTCTGAAGCGGCTCCAAGGCTCCAGCTGCTGCTCCAAGCCCCCTTATCCTGCCTCGCATCTGCTCGTGATGCAATTCCCGCAGGAACAGGGAAGGCTGGGGAGCTGGGGAATGTGTGAGCAGGAGCTGCGGGACATTCATGCCTGCTGAGAATGAGCACAGTGCAGTCCTGGAAATCAGACCCAAAGCTGGTGCCCAGAGCAAGGAGAATCCCACCAGACAGATTTTCAGATTTCTGGGTAGCTGTAGCTCTGAGTTATTCTGGGAGGAAAACAAACATGTTTGAAGAAAGTAACAGCGCCTGAGGAAAGGAAAGGATGTTCGGGAGCATGTGAGGAGGGCGCTGTGTTGATGTGGGGAGTTACTTTTCCCCGAAGTTTCACTGCTGTCTTGTTTGCCAACTTAGGGAAGGGCCCTGCTCAGGGCCAGTTCCTGAAAGTTCAAGTTTTAGCTAAATCTTAAAGCCTGCCCCATGTTAGCTCAGGGCTTGTCCTTCTTCTGGGGGCTCCCTGTGTGCTCTGACCCTGGCTGGGCTCTGCACGGTGGCAGCAGCAGTGGCACCGCTGTGACCATGTGCCAGCTCAGGCAAACTGCAGCCCCAAGCTGTGACTGCTCCCACCACCCATCAGCTCAAACCCAGCTTTCCCCTGCCCTGCTCCATCCTCTTCTCCTGGGGCTCTTGGGGACACCCTTGGCTCTCTCCAGGAGGGCATTTTCTGCTTGATCTGCTGCCTCTCTCCCATCTGCATCCTACATCCTCCTCACACAGAGCCCCCTTGGAGATGGTTTCAAATGAAGGGAAGAGGCTTTTGCTTCTTTCTGGCCTGCCCAGGTGTCCTGTCTCCCTGCTTCTGGTCCCCTTTGTCACAGACCCCATGTCCCTGTGGCTCTCCAGGTGAGCTCCCCGAGGCAGATCCCCCTTGGGATGAGGCTGGAGGCTCCTCTTTGCCCTCACAGGTGTCTGCACTGCCCACTGTGGCTTTGCGGGCAGCACCCAGGGCTCCTCTTGCTCGCAGGGATTGGAAGGAGGTGGGAGCTCCTTATCTGTGCAATCCTGCCCCGGGGGGTGTGTGGGGTTGGGAGGGAGGCTGCGGGCAGCTCCCATTCCCCGGCAGCCTTTCATCCTCTGTCCCAGGGCCACAGCCACCCTGTCTCCATCCCTGTTTACTGATGGGGCCGATAGGGCCGAGGCAGGAGGGGTTGCAGGTCCCCTTAATCGCCCTGTCACCGGCCGGACAGCCTCAGACACTCTCAGAGGATGTTGTGACTGCGCTGAATTACAATGTTTGTTGTTTCTCACTCCCAATAATTGACATTTGATAGCGACTACCGTAAAAGCGGCCGAGGGGCTGGGGCTGAGGCAGAGGAGAGGCAGGACCGGGTGCAGGGGAGCCCCGCTCGCTGTCCCGGGGCTATTTTGGGGCAGGCGGGGGACAGGAGCTGGAGGGGCTGTGGAAGCCTCCCGCCGATGGGCTGCGGGCATTTTGGGGGCTTTAGGGGGTGTCGGGACCTCTCCTCGCAGTGATTTCTGTGCAGGGAATAAATCAGCCCCACGCTCCCGAGTGCTGGGAAGGACGGGCTCGGTTCCAACCCCAGCCCGCGGCCTCGGGCCGGCGCTTGGAAGTTCCGCCAGGCTGGGAGCTGGAAAAGCGGCTTTAAAATGATTTTAAAAATTCAAACTTAATTGAAACTTTAAAAATTGAAACTTAAAATACAACCGCCGTTTTTGCAGGCGGCAGAACGGGACTGCCGAACGCGCGGGAGGTGCTGCAAAAACCCCTGGCGGGACGGGCAGGAGCAGCTCCCGGGATGCCCAAGAACGCCAGGGACGCCAAGGTTCAGCCACTCTCTTTAATGACAACTCGCTGATCTCCGTCAGCTTGTACAGCAAAGGGCAGCACGTACGAAGGGGCGGACAGTGCATTTCCATACTAACTCGCGTTTTAGTGCGGAACCCTACGGGACCTGGCGGGCCGGAGTGTCTGTCCCTCGGCCGGGCTGGGGTTGGGAGTCTGTCCGTCCTCATCCCTGCCCAGGCCGGCAGCCTCCAAGGGACACCTAGGGGTGCCGAACTGACCGAACAGCGGGGACCGTACGGGAAGTGCAAAAATTAAACGTGGATGTCAATAATAATTAACATAGAGTAAAAGTTTAAAAAAAAAAAAAAGAGAGAGAGAGAGTTGCAGGGCTTGGCTGGGTGTTTTGGGAACAAGTCACGTGAAATTATCGGCTGGTTTGTAGGAAGGAAGGAGGGGAATTATCAAGGTGAAGACCCGGGTGGAAGGGGAGCGAGAGGGGCCGGGCAATGCGGGCATCCCGCGCCGGTGCCCGCTGGCCCTGCACGAAATCCCGAACCCCGCCCCACCCGTGGCCAGCACACTCGTGAGATCCGCCGGGATGCTCCGCTGAGCCCTCCTCAATCCCGCAGCCTGGAAACGTCCCGAGCCCGGCTCGCAGGCGCGGCCGCAGCCCCTCCACCCGCGGCGGGCGGCTCTACCAGGCTCGGATCCCGTGCAAGGTGGAGATGCCCGCGTTGCCCTGCGGGATGGGCGTTTGCACCGAATTCAAGTCCCCCACGCTGAAGTTCATGAAGTTGTTGGCGGGCGCCGAGGGCTGCATGGGCTGCATGGAGGGGTAGCTGCAGTTGTAGTTGGCGTTGCAGGCGGGGCTGTTGTAGTTGGTGTACGCGGGGTAGGCGTTGTAGCTGTAGGGGTTAATGCTGACATTGTAGGGCGAGCTGTAGGGGGAAGATTCCCCCAGGCAGGGCTTCCCATCGCGCACCAGCACCGGCACCGCGATCCGCCGCGGGGGAGGGATCCCCACCATTTCCAGCGTCTGATCCTGTCTCTGCCTTTTGCATTTGTACCTTCGATTCTGGAACCAAATTTTCACCTGCGTGGAGGTGAGCTTTAGGACGTTCGCTAGATGGTCCCTCTCCGGGGCCGAGAGGTATTTCTGCTGCTTGAACCTTCTCTCCAGTTCGTACACTTGGGCTTGAGAAAAGAGGACGCGAGGTTTCCTCCTTTTCCTCTGTCTGGGGCGCTCGGGGTCTTCCAGGTCTCTTTTCTCCTGCTCCAGGCTCTTGTGTAGGGAGCACAGCTCTGCAGCAAAATAAACGAGCGAGGGGGAAAAAAAAAAAAGAGAGAAGGAAAAAATGGTGCAAAAAATTTACAAATCAGTATTTAATAAAGAGGGTGCAATGTGAGAGAGCCCTGGCTCTTCCTCGGCCTCGCAGGCCGCTGTGGCCGCCCGGCCCTGCCCCTCTCTTTAGGTACCTCTTCAGCAAATTTTCTGGTTTTTTGTTTGAAAACAGCGGTGCCCGTGCACTGATGTGAGTCTCTCCCGCCTGTGCCCCAGCCTGGATTTATCCAGATTTATTCAGCACGCAGCTTTGTGCTGAAACCCACCCCGACTCGGAGCGGGTCAGGAACCTGCCCTGACCAGGTACGCACGGTTTAGGAGAGATATCCCCCCATGCGTCCCAGCCAGCAATAAAACACATCCCCGCAATTTGCAGTAGTCCCGAAATCACCTGCGGGTCTCCAGCGGGACCCTCCCCGCGGCCGGGTCAGCGCCGCTCCCGCAGGGGATGAAGGCTCTGCCTCTCTACCCGAGCGCAGCCCCGCTCTGTCCCCTCTTCCCCCGCAGCCCTGGGGATCCCTCCGAGGGGATCGGGATCCCTCCGAGGGGATCAGCATCCCCCTGACCTCCCTTTTCCTCCGAGCCCCGCGCAGCAGCGCTTGACTTTACCTTTCTTGTCCGCCTTGGCCTCCTTGGCCGCGTCCATCTCCACGTAGCTTTTCACGTAGTAGGAGCCGGGAAAAGCGGCTTTGCTGGGGGGCGGCTCGGGCAGCTCCTCCCGCAGGTCGGGCAGGGCGGGGGGCTCGGCGCCGAACCCCTCCTGCTTGAAGGTGGCCAGCATGCAGGAGGGGGAGGCCAGCGAGGCCAGCTCCATGGAGCCCAGGCCGCTCTGCTGCTGCTGCTGCTGCTCCAGGTTCAGAATATCCTTCACCGAGAAGGGAGTGCTTGTCACAGGGCTAGGAAACATTGCGGAGGACAGCGGGGCAGCGGCCGCAGCCCAGGGTCATGGAAAAGGAGGTGGGGAGCGGCCAAGGTGGAGCAGTGGTGGAGCGTGGGCTCCCGGAGGGGGCACATAGCATTCCCGAGAGTAGCCCTGACTTGTGCACGGCGGGCAGGTAGGAGCGGACCATAAGGCGAGGGAAGGAGGGACTAGGCAGTTTTTGGGTGACTTTAGCTTTCTATTGGCCAACATTGCGGTGATGGTATGAGAGATGCAAAGTTCCATGTCACCTAATATAGTAATACATCTCAAAAACAGCTCCGCTCTTTTAAAGGGGCGGCACTGCATTTGTGCAGCTTTGCAGGGGCGAGTTTGTTCATCCATTTGAAACAAACAAAAAAAAATAACCCCGAAAAACCACTAAAAACCAAAAAAGAATGGCCTAATGCGTCCAAAGCCACTGTCTGACGCCATCTATCATACAGTCACATTAAATAAACAGGCCGGGAGGAAACCATCAACCAAATATGTGCTGATTTAATTTTTTTTTTTTTTAAGCTAGAGAACGGAGGTTTCGTTTTTAGTATTTTGCAATATCCGATGGCAGGAGCTAAAAAAACGGGAGTTCGCTGCTGGGTGAAGCACGCTCAAGGGGAAATCGGCGCTCAGGGTTTATAAAGATAGACAGTGATTGCAAAGTTCAGCCGACAGGAGAGAGACCCCGAGCAGCCCCAGCCTGGCTTTGGAGAGGGAAATGCCGACTGGGTTTTCCTCTCGTTTGTTTGTAAAACTTTCAAACAAAGAAGCGGCAATGTCTGGGGGGAAAAAAATTAAAAATCAACCAGAACAAGCGCGGGTGAAGGTGTAGGAAGATATACAGGAGTAAGAGAGGAGTGAGTAGAGCAGGGGGCCGCAGGGTGCTGTCCCCGGCAGGGTCCCCGCAGCTCGGGTGGGCGCATGGCCCCGGGTTCATGCGGCAGAGGTGGGGCTCATTCATTTAACTCGCGTGGAGCCGCTAAAATCAACCTTAGCTGCGAAGTCGCTGTTTGCAGAGGGGCGGCTCGGGGCTCTGTGGCTTAGGGGGGCGAGAAAAAAATTAGAAATAGAGGAGAAATCTCCTTTAGCGCTCCAGAGCCCGGCTGAGCGAGGCACGGGGATGGGCTCTGAGCAGAGAAACCCTGAAAGGATGCGGTGACTTCGGGGGTCTCCAGGCTGAGCCCCGCTCTCGGAAGCTGTGCCAATCCTTTCTCCTCCCGCAGGAAGGGACCCTCCGGGTGGAAAGGTGAGCACCTGCCCACCCCCAGCAGGGCGGACCCACCGCTGTCCCCCGAGATTTTGTGCCTTGGCACGCCGGGTTCTCCTCCGGGGAGTTTAACTCTGGGTGTTTTTGCAGAGCCGCTGTGCTGGGAGCGTTTTGCCGGCCATCCAGCCCCGGATCTGGCGATGACAGTCGGAGCGATCCCTGTGAACGGGAGGCCTGAAAAATTGCGATTTAATGAGGGGAGGGGTCGGCCGAGCTGCCAGCTCGATCTTGGCGGCTGCTTTTCCTGCGGACTTCCCTGGGAAATAACTCCCGGGGATGGATGCTCCTCTGCTGCGGGAGAAAGAGTGAAGCGCCCGGGGGATGTGGAGGCAGCCTCGGGAAAGGCGCCTGTGCAGGGACTTTGCAGAGTGTCTGCGGCACCCCTGGCCCTCCGCGGGCTTTCTTAACCTCGTTGCCCCCTTTTTATTACAAGCTTATAGGACCAGGTTGGACACAGCCTTAAACAACGAAGTGATCCCGGTCCTGCCCAAACTCAGAGCCGCGTCTCGGGTTCGCCTTGGCGGCATCCCCATCCTACGGGATGGGAGAAGCGGCTTCCAGCGCTCCCTTCCTTTATCCCGGGACAAAAGGCCCTTCCCGTTCCTACCCCGGAGGTTTCCCTGTGCCAGGGGAGCCCAGCGGGGTCCGACCTGGGCTGGGGGCGCGTCCCGGCGGGGCGGGAGCTGCCGGCCGCCGCTCCGGGATGAATTGAGGATTGCCGGGCTCCCTCCAGCCCCCCGGTCGGTCACACGGCGGCTGCCGATCGATGTGAGCCCGGCTGCAGAGGGTGGAAGTGATTAATTGAACGATAAGCCGGAGCTATCATTTGGAATGTCATTAATGCGTCGGGGAGACATTCATTGGAGACAGACAGCGTTATCTCCGCTTTATCTTCAACAATGCATCACTTTTAATACTGCAGTTTAGAAACAAATGGGGGCTTTAGCCTCAACCCTTCTCTTCGTGTTTATATTTTTGGAAGAATCACAACTAGTGGGAGTCCCGGGCTCGGCCCCCTGATAAATGAACATTAGCACTTTTTAGAACTACTGTATCAACAAAAAGAGCTGCAGGGCCGCAATAATTGGTGAAAAAGCAAACACTCCGCAAAGAGAGGCCAGGTCTGCTCTGTGTCCGGCTGATTGATGAATAAGTTACTGACATACAGCAGCTCACGGACTTTCCGGGTCGGGGCTCAGCACCCATTCCTCCCCCCTTTCCCGCCCCCTCTCTCCCTTTCCCGGGGCTCTCCAGCTCCCCGCTGAAGCCAGGCTGGGGCTGTCCAGCGGAAGGGACAAAGGCGATCGCTTCCCCCCGCTCCGGACACTGCTCGCCGCCCTCGGGGTCGTGCCCAGGGGGTGTCCCCGGCACCGCTTTTAACTTCTGCGGACTCGATTTTGATCGCGTTTAAATAACATAGGAAAAAAAAAATAGTAGGAAAAGCGAGCCAGGGCCCCGAGGAGCGCCCTGAAATTTTCTGCAGACCCAGCGCCAGGGGTGTCAGCGGGGGAGAGAGGGCGAAGAGCCCGCTGCTATTTTTCTGGCTGTCAGGGGAAAGTGGGGGTGTCCTGTTCTGTCCCCCGCTGGGTTCACGCTGTTTGCAGGTTGCTCTCGCTGCCCCCTCGGGACTGAGCCTGTCCTGGGCTCTCGTCGTCCACAGCCGCTCATTGCTCCTCTCCGAAATTGCTAAATGTGATTAGTGTTGGGTTTAGTGTGATTTTTTTTGTGTATGTGCTATTTTTTCTTAATAAAAAATACACCAAAACCTTTCCTTGCCGAAACCAACCAAACAAAAAGAAAAAATTCCCAACCCCGCAATTAGCTCCAGAGGGCACATCCTCTCTCCCTCTGAGCTTTCGACACCTCGGACTGTTTAGAGCGAGAGAGATCGTACCTTTTAAAAAAGTTTTCCTCTTAATCCAGCCGGTTAAGATGTCCAGGGCCCCCTCCCGTTCTAATTCCCAGCTATCTCCCGAGGACTCTGTTTATACCTCGCCAGTAAACGCTGGGTTTTGAAACCTTGTCACTAATTGAGTGCTAACACTTCAGGTGCTATAGATTTGTTAAGAGCCAGTAGTCCAGAAATAGCCTATTAGGGTTTCCTTGCGAGAACCGGTGCCAATCTCCCGGTTCCCACCGTGGCGCCAGGAGCCGCCGGGACCCCGGGATCTCTGCGGATCCCCGAGGGCTCCCCAGGGTCTTTAGGGCAGTAATTCTTTTCAAGGCATCGGGAAGTGGTGCTGAGAACCGGCGAGCCCTGGCTGAATAAATCCTGCCGGGTGGACCGCGGTGCTGGGTCCCACCGAGGCTCCAGGAGGGCGTTTGGGGGCCAGCGGGACCAGGGAAGGTTTTGCTCTCACTCCTCTGGAATTCTGCAGAGGGAAAAGGTTTTGGAGCTGTCCAGGCACTCCCCTCTGACGCAGCTAAAACCTCCTTTCCTTCCTACCTTGTGTCCCCCTTTTCATTTCCCCCCTTTCTATTTTTTTTTAAAATTTCTTATTCTCTTCTTTTCCCCCGGTCCTTTCAACCTCTAACGAAGCTCGCTTTTTCTGGCCGTCAAAAAAGAGTTTTGACCTTGACGCGAAGCCGGCCTTGGAGAGGGGCCTCTCCTCCGCCCGGGACCGCTGCGCTGCGAGCCCGGGGCTTCCTCCGGGCCAGCCCCGGTACCGGGCGGCGGGGCCGGAGCCCAGGAGGCCCTGCCACCTCCCCCGCCGGATCCCAGCTCACCCCGCCGAGTATTTAGGAAATAATCGTGCTCCTTCCCTCCCTGCAAACCGGAGGGAGAGCGCGGATGCAGCAGCCGGACAGCACCACAGAACCTTCCCTTAATTACGGGACAAGAGAGGCAGAGCCCCGGATAAACCTCGCGGGGCTGCTTCGGTTTGGGCACCGCAGCCCCGGCCCGGGCTGGCCCGGTCGCCTCTTTCCGCCTCCGCCGGTGACTCGGGTGGGGTGACCTGGGCAGGAGGACTCGCATTGCAAATGCCTCCGTGGAGTTTCCCCTCCTGCCCTGGGCTCCGTGCCTGGAATCTGACAATTCAGCTGGTTCTTGCACCTCCTCGGGTGCTGGAAGTGTTTTTCCCCACCCCGGCTGAAGCGAAAGCTGAGAGCTGGGCAGATAAATGAAAAGCTTTAATTTTATGCCGCCTGTAACTTTTTTTTCTTTCTTTCTTTTTCTTTTTTTTTTTTTTTCCTGCTTGTAACTGCGCTGGGTTCGCTGGTGAAGAGAGAGCGATGTGGGTGGGAGTTCTCCGACCTTCCCGTCGCCCTCTCCCCATCCCCGGTCGCGTTATTTGCGCCTGTTTCGGAACCACCGGTTTTCCGCGCTTCGGAAAAAGGTTTTTTTACGCGTCCAGGTAATCCCCAAAGCGCTCGCTCGTTACGTTTCCATGGGGAACGCACTCAGGGCAATCACACCCAGTGATTTTTCGGGACGGGGAATTGAACGACCGGAGAGACTTTAATGTGACAGCGCTCTGTCACACGCGTCCCGCGGCCGGGACGCGCTGGTGTCCGGCGATGGGCAGGAAAGCAGTTTCAAAAACGAAATATCTTCCGGGCACTGTGGAGTCTGGGCTGCTTCCAAGGACAAGGCTCTAAACGCGGCGGGGATTTTTCTCCATCAGCCTCCCCCGGGCAGAGGTTTCCCCCCGTCTGCGGTGGGAGCGGGAGCGGTGCTTGGCCGGGAAGGCCGAAACTGCCGCAAGATTTCAGGGTTTTTGCGGCTTGTCTGTCCGCACGATGTTTTCCAGAGGAGATAAAGGTCTGACTTCTCGGGTACTTCCTGCTGGCCGTGCAGAATCCGATCTGTTTTGCGATGTCACCGTGCGCGCTTGGCGCTCCTCGGGAGCCCGGGAGGGGCCGGGCAGGGCCAGTCACGTTTAACATGAGAGGATGTTTGGGTTTTATTTGTCTTAAAAGTGTTCTGTCCTGGCCTGCACACACCCGCAGGGGTGAGGATCGGCCGCGCTCCCGGATTGCCCTGCCCGGGGTTCGCCCGGGGACGGCGCGTTCCCCCCGCAGCAGGATCCAGCCCGGCCCCTACCCTCTGGAAAAGCTCTTCAGGGATCAGCTCTGCCGAGATGGATGGAGGATGAACTCAGGCGGCTTGAGTTACAGAGCCCTGACCCCTGGCTCCTCTCCGGCGTCTCCCGGCCGTGTCCCCTTTGCTCCCAGCCTGTGACCCACAGCCGCAGAGCCACGAAATCGGCTGTCCTGGGGCACGCCGCGGCCGGGAGGGGACTGTGTCCCTGTCCCCGTCCCCGTCCCCGTCCCCGTCCCCGTCCTCCGGCGGGCCTGGCCGGGATGGCTGCTCAGCCTTTCCCCTCGCTCCAGGGAGGCGAATTCTCAGCCCGGCCCCGCTTCTTGTGCCGCTCTTGGCGCTGGGCTGCCCGAGGGAACATCCCCGCAGTCCTGGGAAATGCTCCTCCGCTCCCCAGGGTGACGCTCCTGCTGGGAGCGCCGCGCCGCTTTCAGGTAATAATAAATAATTCCCAAAACCCACAACAAACCCTCCTCAAAAAAACCAACATCCCCTCCAAATCCAACAAACCAGCAACTACCAAAATAAAAAATAAGGAAAGGGAGAAAGGAATGCCCGCCGCTCACGCGGAGCTCTCGGATCCGCGATTATTTTTGCCCTGAGATGCGTTTGGCAGAGCCGGTTCCTCCTTTCCCGCTCTTGAATCCCGCAAACGAAGGCACTGGGAAAAGCTCAACCCTGCCGGAACAGAATCAGGACTTTGAGCCGTGATTTATTTTTGTTTTATTTTTTTTTAGCGAGGAAATTATCCATTGTTTGGTTTCGTAAAGCTCTGACGGGGAATGGGTCGGTTTCTCCGAATTGTTCCATTTTGCATCCTCTCCGGAGAGCAAAAACTCCGGGTGCTCCCGCGGCTTCTTTTATAGAAAGCAAATGTTTGGGAAGAAACCCGTGCAATATTAAAATGTATAAGAACGAGAAACCGGTAAATACACGCACGAGAAAGGGTTTTCATCAGCGTGATGAATTATAAGTTACCGTACATAAAACCACTGATATTTCAAGTGCATGGCAAGAAGAAAAGGGTAGAAAGAAACGAAAATCTTGTAAAGGTTCTTCTAAATTTTTACCTCGTCCTTTTTTTTTTCTTTTTCCTATTCTGAGTAAAATTTTCACCTTTTGGANATAATAATAATAATAATAACAATTTCTTCAAAAGAATGGCGCATAAATAAAACCAGATCTGAATTCCCTAAATTTTGCCTTAATTATCAACCCGTTTTCAGCGGTAGAGGGGTAAGCACCTTTTAAGCGCCAGCCTTTATTTTTTTTCTTGGAGCCCCGGAAATCCAACAAAAAAACTGAAGGAAAGGAGAGGGAGAAGTGCCCGGGCGCCTCGGTGATTTCCTCCCTGTCCGCTCTGTGCGATCGCTGCCCGGATCAAGCCCAAGCTCCGCCGCCTTTTCTATTTGTCAATTAAACAACAACAACCCAAACACAAAACGTTAATCACCATTGAATTTCGCGGGCAGGGTTTATTTGTTACAGAATCGAAAGGATTTGCGCTCGGCTGTTGCCACTTTTCTCACTTTATTTCCGCTCTTCTCCTGGGCGGTCCTTTGGAATTACTTTTGGTTTTTAATTACATCGCATCTGCCGTGCCTTAAAGCTAAAATTAGCGAGAGGAGCCGGGGGGGCCGCGCTGGTTTTGGGAAAGGAGGAATCAGAGGGAAGGGATCCACGCCGAGGAGCCGCCCGGGAGAAGAGGCTTGGGTGGATCTCGGCTTTGGGATGCGGGGCTGGCGGCGCCCGGGGGCAGGGAGGCTCCTCCAGAGCTGATTCCTAAAGGCAGGAGCGGGATCCCAGCCCCTGGCTGCGCTCTTGCCGTGCTCAGGGGTCCTTGCAAGCCCCGGCTGAGCATCCCCAGGGCTCTGCAGCTGCAGGGTTCGTGTGGCTGCAGGAGTGCACGATCCTGGGGCAGCACCTGCTGCAGGGGCAGGGAGAGAGAGCACGGGGATGATGGTGCTGGAGAAAAAACACTCAGGCCCCTTCTCCAGGCCCTGGCTCTCCAGCTCTCAGATTTGGGAAAAGGCCCCTGGGGAGACACTGCAGCTTTCTAGGGCACTTTCACATCTAAGGTTGGAGCTGGAGTCAGGAAAGATCCTTTCCTCTCGTTTCTGTTGTTTTCCTGACCCTGGCCCAGCGCAGTTTTAATGTTCAGCCTTGATCAGAGCTCAAGAGGACATTTCCTCCTCCAGTGTTTCTCTGGGCAAAGAGGCACCACCAGATTTTTTCCATAATGATGAAAACATCTGGGCCTCTCTGAGCTGTCAGGCTCTGCTCTGCTCCTTCCCAGATGCCTTCCCCACTCCAGCTCTGCAGCTGCCCTAGCACAGCCCCTCTGTGCCCAAGGAATTCCCGACCTCCAGCTCAGGGATACTCCACACTGTCCACACAGGGGGACTGACTCCTCCAGGATCTTCATTCCCTGGGTTTGGATTTTAGGCACAGCCAGCCCAGGGAGGTGGAAATCTCTACCCTGAGTTATTTTCTGAAGCTTTTTTCCCTTCACTGTGTCCAACAGAAGTTGTTTCCACCACTGCTGCTGTTCAGGATTAGCTGCTCCGTGGCTTCCGTGCTGGAATGAGGGAGTGCATCCATGCTTTCACTGTCCAAACATGCTTTAGTAAAAATGGGACATTAATTTTGTGTGTTGGAGTTAGATCAGGCATCCACTTTAAAAACAAAGTTAAAAAATAAAGAACTCCCCAAAGAGAAATAACAAAATATTGAAGCACTGCTTCAATAAGATCTTAAAGCGCTGATCAAATTGTAAATATCTGAATTAAAATTCTTGAACTTTCATAACAGAACTGAGGTGAAAAATTAGAAACTTTGTCGACATATTGAGATTTAAAAGAAAGTCACGAGACTGAACAGCCCCTGGGAAGTGAACAACGGTACATCCAAGTGAAATGACTGAAAAAATAAATATGTTCTTAGGCCACAAGAAAACTCTCTGGAAGATACATTTGGCTCCCAGTAGTCAGAGCAGCCTGAGCCCTGTCTAGAGCAACTCTAGGATTTCAGCATATAAAAGGAGAGGGGGCCATGTCCTGTGTTTAAAAATATGACTTTACTTAGTCCCAAGGAAGAATAAACAAAGCAAAGCCAAAATCCTCGATGTCTCTAGAGAAAAAAAAAGTGTTTAACCACAATTCTAAACTATCCTTTTCCTTGTCCCTCCCCACTTTTTAAAAATGGACTAATAACAGCACCAAGCTCCAAAGCCTTGTGTCATATTCCAGCCTCTCCAGCTTCACTCTCATTGATGCTAAAGTTCATGGAAGAACAATAATATTTACAAAATATGAACCTGATCCAGTGGTTCACATTCAGGCAACACTCTGCACTTAAGGTGATGGAAGCTGTGGCAAAACAGAGCAGAAAATCCCAATGCATCTCCTGTCCTGGGAACTTGAATTTCATCAGGGATGTGAAAGCTCTGCTGGGCTGATCCTTGGCTGTGTTGGTGCAGAGGGATTTTGGTGTTGTGCAGGGGGAGGGAATGGACTGGGGTAACTCCATGGTGGAGATCTAATGGGAAGAGATTCCCATTTCTGTCCTCATTCCACCACATTTATTCTGACTTGTGAGCATTAGCTGGGTTAAAGTGCCAGTAGGATAAAATGTCCTGCAATGGGGATTTCTGCTCTATGCTTTGAGGGCAGTAAATGCCCTGGGTACGTTTTTATTGTAAGCTCCACCGGCCCTGGAGTAAATCTTCATTTTGAAAAAGGCCCCTGTGTGACTGGAGTCAGTCTGAGCTCCTTTTTCAATGTCTCACACATGAGCAAAAGCGAGGGGAAAGGGACACTGTGCGAGCTGCAGAGCCTGGCCCTCAGCACTCAGGATGTGACTCTGCTGTGCACATTCCCTGTCAGGCTTTTGGGTTTATTTCAGCTCTGCCTTTCCCCCCTAAATCCTGTGTCTCCCAAAGTGCACAGGATGCACAGTGCTTGTGCAGCAGAGGAGAAATTCAATATTCTGTTTTATCCCTGTTGTTCAGCTCCCAGCCTTGTTCCACAGCAAGATCCTAAACCTCAGAGTTTTTCAGTTCCTCTTTCATTTCTGGGGTGTCCAAGTGCTCTGAAGGTATGGGAGGTTCTGCCTTTGCCTATCCCAAGTGTGGAGAGGAAATAACCCAGGAGTTTTAGCCCTGGATTGAAGGTCCTGAGCGTGAGGTTAAAAACATCCATGGATTTGGGTTACTCCATGTAGGATTGTTGCAGCATGAATTAAAGGAATTTTGGAGGTTAAAAGATGCTGCAGCATTCCAGGCATGGAGAAAGCCTGGAGAAATTGCCATTTAATGGGGGATAACTTGGTTATGTTTAGGTGATCCTCACATGGGTTAAATACCTTGTGCAAAGGTGAAATCTTTTTTTTTATATGCACAGATGTGTTAGGGTCACTCAAAGCAAAAATCCTCAGGATTTTTCTTAGCCATTGTTTTCCAGCCTTGCTCTCCCCTGAGGTTTTCCAAATAAAGCAGGTAGATGCAGGTTCCAAAAAGAGGCACACACCTTTTGGCTCAGCTGCTAAAAAGTGTTCAGCTTGTGAAAATAATGAAAATACCAGTCAGGTCTCCATCAGATGGAGAGCCAGGGATGAGGGGCTTCTGCAGCTGGCCAGTTTGGAAAGCTTTTGTGCATGAACAAGAAATAGGGGGACAAAAAAAGGTAAATACCCTGAACTGATAGTTTACAAATTATTCTCCCACTCAGGCAGCCCCTTCCTTTGGTATGAGAAAATCTACTGCAGACAGGTGCCACCAACACCTGCATCTGCTCCACCTGCTGGCACTTGGACCATTTTAAAGCCAGAAAAAGGTGGAGCTCCTTGCTTGCTTTTTGTTTGCTTTCCATTTTGTAAATTTAAATCCATCTAATTCTGGTTCCTCAAGTGAACAGTCCATTTGTACAGACCGGCTGTATCCTGCCTTCCTGCTTTTTACAGGGAATGCTCGTGGACAGGATTTTCTGAGCCTGAGGGAGTTTCCAGCCTGGCAGGGGCTGATCTGTTCCCAAGGGAAAATCTTTTGGGAACTTCTCTTTCAAGGAGTGTTGTTTGTAAATGGGTTTTGGCTCTCAGAACAATGTCACACACATGTTCTCAATGGGTTTTTCTCTTGTTCAATGGCACCAGAGAGGTTCCTTTGGCCAGTCATGGTGACCTGTATGGGAACACCTGATAAAAAGGGCTGCAAACCCCAAATAAAGGCTTCAGCCTCATCTGAGAAAAAAACCCTCGCTGCTGTTCGTGAGTCCACGCTCCTATTTCGTGCCCTCCAGTGACAAATCTATCTCAGCCTTCTGTCAGCTCTGGCTGGTTTGGGACACTCCCATCCTTGAGTGGCTTCACTTTTATCAGTCGTGGTGGGACATTTTTCTGCTGGGAAAGGCCATCCTTAGGAACAGAAGCTGTTACCTCATCAGAAAGGTGTGAGGTGGGCCTGGCTTTTGATCACTTGATCAGCTCAGACTCGATGTGAGCACTGTGGCAGCTCCAGGGCCGGAACCCCAAGGCATCCTGTCAAAGCCATCCCCTTCTCCCTGCTGCCATCCAAGGCTGAGATAAGCAATGGTGAGATGTCTGGCTGGCTGATGGAACCAGCAGTTTCTGGTCTAATCCATGCTGGGCTACAGCACAAGTGTCTACCCAGGATGGCAGAGTATTATGTTTTATACAATACGTGCTGGTGGGTAAATTTAGAGTTGACAAGTCGCTTCCACAATTGGAGGACTCAAGGACAGTCCTATCAGGTGGCAACTGGCTGGGGGAGTATTTATAATCCATTTGCTGACTGGAATTAATATGAATCTGTCATCCCTTGTGCCACTTGGGAAACCACGTAACCAAGGGCTGACCGTGCCAATAGCTGTGAGAGATGTTTTTTTGGCAATAGCTGGACGTGTTTTTCCCAAGTGATTTCAGCAAAAGTTGTCACTGAGATAAAGCACTGTCTGGATCCTCTGTTTTCTGAGCCCTGCAGACTTGGGGAAATGGGACATTTGACACGGGCAGTAGATTGTGGTGTGGGGGCAGCCAAGGCACAGCTGGCGTGTCCGAGGAGCTGACAGCTGTCTGGGCAGCAAGCTCAGAGCATCTCCTGCTCCTGTCTGATTTTAGCAGGTAGTGCTCCCCGTTATCTGTGCCCACAGACAGGAAAATGAGGCTTCCTCTGCTCTAATGCAGCTTCTCCAAGCAAGGGAGGTCCTTGGCTCCTTTCTTGTCAGCTGCAGCCATATTTTCGCTCATTTTCCCCTCCCTGTTTGGTATGAATGCCTTGATGGAGTGGCTTACCTCGACCATTTGATTTCTGTGGGTGTAAAAAACAGCACAAAAAGTGCTGTGAGTGTTATCCACAGGAGTTCCCTACGATGCTGTGCTCCTCCAGACACCCAAAGGCTTCTGTTCTGGGCTGGAGCTGCGGCTCCCTTGGGAGCAGTGAAAGCTGTGTATCCAGGTTTCCTGACAAGTAACATCCCCTGGCTGTGCAGCTGGGTGATGTAGATGTCATAAATGACAGTAAAACTGGGGACTGTCATAGCTGAAAGGAATTTTATCAAGTAATTAATTTTTTTTCCCCAGGTTTTGATGTTTACTTTTGCATTTCATTTTTGTTCACACAGGCAGAGAGGCTCCCTCTTTTTCCTCTACTCAGACACAAACCCCTTTCCTTGGAAATATTGTTTAGCCACATTTTATCTCCTAGCAGTAAAACCCAATTTATTTTTAATCCACTGATAACACTCTCCAAGAACAGCCACCCAAGTTCCAGACACAGAAAGACAAAACCTTTAAGAAAAAAAAAAAGTTTTACTCAGTGAGGCTTTCCTGGAGACTTCTCTGAGGAGTGATCGGAGGCTGGTGGCATTCCCTAGGGATCCATGTGGTTGCCCTCTGCCTGATGCTCTGGTGACCCTGAGCCTCCTGCTAAAGCTCCCCCAGGCCCGGGCTGTGCAGCTCCCTGCCCATCCCAGATGGACACAGCCAGGTTTCCAAGCTCTGTCACGTGGGACATTTGGAAAAAAGATCAGAAATCTGGCCTGAAGTTTCCAAGCAGGGAATTAGGTTTCATTTCCTCTTTTTCTGCCCCCAGACTGGGTGGGACTGGGGCTGGGTGGCTGCAGAGGCAGTGCAGGTCATTGGAGGAGCCTTTTTCTTTCCCCTGCCTGTGTCTCCAAGGTCCTCTGTGTGTGATGATGGCTGAAATCAGGCACTACAGTTTTGTTCTTAAAAGTTTCAGATGTCTCTTCTAAAATGAACACAGAGAGAATTGTTCTTCCTTTAGGATAGTCTTTCTAGACTCCCACACCCTCCTGAAATGGGAAGTTTTGCCCCTGAGACCTCTTGGCTTATTGCAGAGAGATTTTATTCTATTTTTAAAGGAGATTTAATTGACTGTAATTGTGCCTGCTTCAATCTGAGGAGGATCTTGCATCTCACAGTTACAAATGAAAGTTCCTTGGAGTTTTAAATGAGGCTTCAGGCAGGTTTGATGTACTTAGGGTGGGTAAAAAGAATGGGGGATAATACCCAGAATTTACCATTTGGCCTGAGACTGCAGGGAAAGGGATGCAAATCCCTCTAGTTTGGCACATTGCATGCACAGAGAGAAAACGGGACTGTGACCCACAGCTTGCTTCACACCAGATCTTTTCACTGTCTGAATCTGACTCCAAGCCCACGCACGCTTCAGAAGAGAACTGTATTCTATATTCTGCATCCCTAAATCACATGAACTGCTGGAAGCTGGCACAGGTTTGTCCCCAAACAGAAACCAGAGAAAAGGCTTTTTTCCAGAAAATCTGTTGCCAGATGGTCATTTAGAGCAGAAGGAGAAGAAGGAAATGTTAAATACTGCTCTGCTTTGGAGAGTGGTTTCAGAAATGCAGCTTCATGTGCAGTAATGTTATTGGCTGTTCCTTCCAAAGCAGTGTCAAGAAGTGGATGTGTAATTTATCAGTTTCATTCCCTGAAATTAATGGAAAAGACAAATTCAAAACCTTGGACTGTTAAATTCTTCTCTATTGCACCTCCTTTTATTCTTTTCTTCTGCACAAGCCCCATAGCCACATACCACTCACTGCTGACCATTTCACAGGCCCAGCTGTTCATTTTTGGTTTTTTTCCAGGTATTTATTTCTCCTGGTGCCTTTTTCCTGGCATCACAGACAGGTCTGTAATTGCCTGGCTGCTCTCATCCCCTGCTTTTGAGGACAGCCAGTGCCTTTGCCCTCTGCCTGCCTGCTGTATCTCACCTGTCCCTCACAAGTTCACTAATGGCCAAGATAACCAGCTCCATGAGGATCCAAGGATAAAAGTCCTCAGGGACAGCTGATTAGGAAATATCCCACTTTCCAGACTCAGAACTGAGCTGTCCCTGCTGTTGTGGTCACTGTTGATGCTTTAGGTGAGGAGAGGAGCCAAGGCAGGGGCTGTTTGCTCCCCTTTGTTTTTCGCCCTGCAGCTGCTGATCCTCCTCCCTGCTCCTTGCAGAGCAGAGAGGGGTTAAACCACTTCCAGAGGAGTTCCATGGAAAATCAGCAGCGCCCAAAGATGGATTAACCAGATTTTATAAAACAAGTTAAGCTCTTTTTCACTGTGTGGAGCCTGGGAGGGCTTCCAGCAGGGCCCAGCAATGGGACGAGAGGAATGGGCAGGAACTGATCCCAGGAAGTTCCGCATGGATATGAGGAAAATCCTTTTCCCTGTGCAGT
Source organism: Anthoscopus minutus (assembly GCA_013399455.1). Lineage (NCBI taxonomy): Eukaryota > Metazoa > Chordata > Aves > Passeriformes > Paridae > Anthoscopus > Anthoscopus minutus. The sequence continues at coordinate 96 of VWYI01000096.1, read as the reverse complement.
GAATGAGCCATGAACAGATCCCAGAGAGGCTGTGGAGTCTCCTCCCTGGGGATAGCCCAGAGCCCTCTGGACACTCTGCTGTGCCCTGTGCTCTGG
>VWYI01000092.1:0-19296 GCA_013399455.1 Anthoscopus minutus | reverse complement strand
TTGGAGAAACTAGAATAGAGAAACCTTATGAACATAATAACTCAGCAAATTNTGGAGAAACTAGAATAGAGAAACCTTATGAACATAATAACTCAGCAAATTATTCTGAGAATATGAAACCTCTGGTCGAAATAGAGATGAAAGTCAGTTTTGAGATACAAGTCACCAATGTTGATTGGCAAAAGCCTAGCCAGAAAAGAAAGAACATGAGGAATGTGAATTCAAATATGATAATAGAGTCACTCCTATAGGCTGTAGGTAAACCCCCTTGGATTTCGTGTTATATGTTGGTTGGTTACTGTAAACTAGAATATTCATTATAGAAAGAGATATAATGTATTGTAACAAGAACATTGGCCTCTTTTGCTGGCCCTTTTTGGCCTTTTCCTATCTCTCCTCCTCCTCCTCACCCACTCCTCTTAGCTCCCTCATCTCTATCCCAATGATCTCATGCTCAGCTCCTTTCCTCTCTCTCTCTCTCTATCTCTGAGCACGTTTTAGGCTGAGGCTTCCAGCCTTAACAGAGCTCTGTCTACCTTAATAATAAATTGTTTATCCCCCGAGCAGCCTGGCATGATAGAGGTAGCAATAAGATTTCCTACAGCACCTGTGTCCAGGGGCACCAGCGGGCAGTTGGATCCTGGCAGGCAGTGAGTACACAGGCAAGGGGAATGCTGGGCTGGGAAGGCTGGACTGAGGGTTTAAACTCAGAGTGAGAGCTGGGACGGGCACCTTCTCCAGGGCTGGAGGAAAAGGAGCTTGGGGCTCAGAGTGTGGCAGGTGCCCAGAGAGGCTCTGGGGACATTTCCAGGTGTCCTGGGCCCCTGTTTCCTCCCAGCCAGAGGTGCTCAGCCCCCTTTCTCCCAGCAGGCCATTCTCCAGCTCTTGTGTTCATCCTGGCCCTGTTAGCCACCGACACTGGACTGAAGGTGAATACAGAATTTGAGAAAGAAGATGTAAAATGGATGTAGGACTGTGAGGAGTACCTCTGTTCTGGCTTGAGAGCTAAACCAGTGACAGAGTCCAAGTCAGAAATACAATTTATTAGGAAAAGGGAAAAATAGACAAAAAAAAAAAGAAAAGAAAGAAAAAACCACTGACAAAGTCAGAATACAACCTGAAACCCTTTTGGTCAGGGTGTTGGTAGCAGTCCACTTTGAATGGTGGCTGCAGTCCTCCTGGAGTAGCAGTTGTGCCTCTGTTGAAGCAGTGATCCTTTAGAAAGGTGCAGCCCTCCACTGAAGGTCCAGTGGTGACGGATGTGCCTGGTCTTCCTCTGGGAGTGCAGTGAAGAAAGGTTGCTTGGTGTCTCAAATCTCAGGTTTTTATTCAGGTAGAAGGGCTTGGCTCCTCCCCCTGAATGGAGCATTTTCCAATGGGATGACATAAATCAGTGGACTCAATAGCGCATTAGCAGAAAACCTCTTCCTGGAGGGAGGATGGGTTGCGCGAGAGATGAGGAAACTGCTCTTGCTGGTTTCTTATCAGCTGGCTTACCAACAGAAGATTACATCACCTCCCCCCATACCAGTTCCAACAGATGGTAATAGAATAACACACCTTTGAGTACATTTTGCACTGCAACCCATGACAATCTCCATCACGAAATGACTTGGCTCCTGGAGGATCTTGAGGGGAGCAGCTACACCATGGAGGTCCTGCTGTGTTATACACAGCAGCAGTAGTGGCTGCTCTGGGTCAATGCAGCAGCCCTGGTTGTGCTCGCCATGACCTGCAGGCTGGTGAGAAGCAAGCATGGCTCTGCCAGCTTGACGGAGCAGGAGGGCTTCAAGAGATACGTAATGGTTGTCAGTGAGAAGGTCAGTTAGCAGGAGGAGAAGGTCAAGGGCGCAGAGAATGGTGGCAGCAGTTTGGCTGTGCCCGCCTGTTGCAGTGTTTGTTTTGTATCATTTGTTGGATATGTACTTTCCCTCCTCCCTTTCTACAGAATTGTATTGTATTCCCAAGTTATACTTATTTCCAGTTACATTTCAAAATTTTCGAAATGGTTAAACCCCCTGTTCTTGCCCAACACAGTAACCCCTCCCTCTTCTAAGTTTTTTCTCTTTCCCTCCTCCCTGAGGCGTCAATCCTCTGTAAACCCTGCCCCATCATATGTCAGTCCTCCCCTATCACGCACCGCCCCTATTTCCAGAGTCTTCCTTGTCAATCTTCCCTAGTCCACTCCCATACTTCCCCTTCCACTCTGGAAATCCCATAAATCTCAACGCCTCAGTAGTAAGTCCCCTTGTCCCTCAAATATCACCCCATATTTCCTAAAGTATGATTTTCTACCTTGTACTGTATCCCTCCCCTTGCTTGTATCCACCTCTTGTTTGTGTCCCCCTTATTAAGTTGGCACCTGAGCTGGCTCCAGGGCTCTGTGGTCCAGTCTCCCCTGGGCTTTGTCCCTGTTACTTTGTTGCGATCCGATTGGGAGCAATAAACCTGCCAGCGGAACTGCAGCATCTAGAGTCTCCGTCTCAACTCTTAGCCGCTCTGCAGCGACGCGATCCTGAGGAGGAGAGCCGTGCTCTCTGGGAACTGAAGACCAGCCTTGCTGTTTCAAGTGAAGAGGGTTCAGGGCTGAGCCTGAGCTGCAGGAAGTGAATGGCAAAAACTAGCCAGGCCCCCACACTCCACTGGTCAGCCATGCCAACCTCTTTCCTTTGGGGCTTGAGCTAGCCATCCTTGGCACCTGCCAGCAGCAGGTGGCACCCAACGTGGGGCCTCCAGAAGAGGCAGAGACCCCACGGAAGACTGGACTTTACATTCGTGGATGTAATCTACCCCGGTGCAGAGCAGACCCACGGCACCCACCCCATCACCAATGGGCACATGCAGGATAAGCCTGGAGTGGGCGGTCAGCAACCTGACCTAGTTGAGAATGTTCCTGCTCAATGCTGCAGTGTCACATTAGAAAGTGTTTGAAGGTTAGTGCCAAGCCCAGTAGTTCTGTGATTCTACAGCAGTGCCTGGCCAGCATGAAGGTGCTGAAAGATCTGGGGGATGAGCTTCTTGGTGTCTGCCAAGTGCTCTCCAGGAGGAACTTCATGCTGGAGTTGCACCCAGTCGCTGGGATGGACACTGGCTCTGAAGTCTGGAGCGTCCAGGAGAAGAGCATCACCTACTGCCCTCTGGTCATCCTGTGGCCAACCCGTGGCCACATGTCAGTCTGAAGCACACGGAGCAGCTGCCAGCTGTGCACATCCGTGTGGTGCTGGAGTGCTTGTGCTCTGGGGAGCAGCTGCTGGGGCAGATGTGCTTTCTCCATGCCTCTGGTGGCCAGCTGCCAAGGGATCAGCACTGGTACCCACTGGACACTGTCTACACAGGCTCGTACTTGGGCCCAGAGAAAGTCACCTGCTGGGTGCAAATGTTGGTGGCATTGACCTGGCAGGTTTTGCCCCACTCGCGCCACAGCCAGCTCACAGTGCTGCCCTCTGGCAGGTATTGCAGCTTCCAGCAGAGCGGCACCTCTGGCTTGCACTGCAGCTGTGGCCGTGCAGAAAGACAGCTCAGGTACTGTCCTGAGCCTTGGGTAGGCAGCAGCCAGCTGGCTCTGCCAGCAGCACCGTGTGGGCCAGAGAGCTGCCACCTCTGAGACTTACTGCCACAATGCCCCTGCTGCTGAGATGAATTCCTTACATTGTTATGGAATTCATTGTTGTGAAAGGAATTCATGGTTATGAAAGGAGTTGAGGAAGGTGAAGTCAATCATTCTTCATGGGACATTTTTTTGTGTTCTGTTAGGATTCTTTAGATCCTTTAAGATGAGCTCTGAAAAATGCATCCTGATCATAATAATTCTAAAACCTTGCAAGGCAGAGCTTGGAAGGTTAACATGATTTCAAGCATGTCTAAGTATTTGTTAAGAAAAATTATGTCAACTGGAGGTTTCATTACACAGTTTCTTAGTCTTTTAAAAAAGTTAAGTTTATTTATTTCAGTAATATTCGGTATACCATCAAGTCACTTGTGATGAGAATGGAGACACAAACAGTAGTACTGTACATCACTAACTTCAGTAAATTGTCAATACAGGTATTTCTGACAGCAACTAAAAATTTTATCAGTATCCTACATGTGTCTTTCTCCTCTTTAGGCAGCTTCCTGTGAGATATGAAATAACATTTTGCTGCAGCCCAAAAAGCTTATAGAGTAAGAGAAGGGAAATTGTTTATTTTGTTTCCTACTTGTTTTTATCTATGGTTTAGATGTGTTTTGTTTATAAGAGAGCAAATGGTGGGAATTTAGGAGAAGAATCCGTTGAGCAGGAAAGGAACAATAATGGCAGGGCTGGTCCCTGTGATACGGTGGGCCCTCGTGGTGGGGCTGGTTTTAATGAGAAGGTGAAATCTCACAAGAAGACACACCAGCTGTCAAAGACAACACAAACTGCAGTGTTAGCACAGTTAAAGAACAATGTTCAAAATTTCCCATTCCCCCTTCAAACACCAAAGTAAAAATACCAAAATGCCTTAATGTTGCATTCTGCAGCATCAGGATCAAGTCCAGGAAGCTCTGGTGACCAGCATGAGACACAATGAGATGGGTCTCTGCTGGTTAAGTTCAGAGATCCATTTATTTGGAGTGACACCACTACGGGAACACACTCAGCTTAACCCATAGGCAGAGAACATCGAACTGGGGCAGCGTGGTGGGTTTTATAGGAGAAGGGTGGAGTTCTATCATTCCCAGGCTTATCTCCCTCAGGCAGAGGGACAAGGTCCCCGGAGACTCACCCTGGGCACGGGAACTCCACACCTAAAAAATTTCATTATCCTTCTATATTAATGAAAATATTTCCACGTTTCCCTTGTGAGAGGTGTCTGTTCACCTGCCTGTCTATTCCAAGGGGACTACAATTGGTGAATGCAGTACTTCTTAGTAGTAGACAAGTAAGAAAATTGAAAAGGGAGATGAGTATCACAGTAGAGCACCAGAAGGGGCTAGCAGAGAAATTGGATCAATTGTTAGGCCCAAATATTCACGCTTGGGAAGAAATACAGTCTTTGTTGCATTTGTTGTTGGAAGTTTATTTAGTTGAGAGGAATGACAAATTATATGAATTGCAGGAATGACAAATTGGGAAAGAGAAAATACACCCGATATTCGAGGAGGATACTCCAGGAAAGAGGAATTCCAAATACTGAGGCCTACCTGGGGTTAGAATATAATTGAGGGGAGAAATACCATGTCAGATTCTAGAAGGTTGGTGATAAAGGGAATTCTGTATTAAAAGGGCAGAATTTTGAAAAGACCTTGGAGAGTAAAGAGCAAGGGGATGAGCAACCACTGCCTGGTTACAGAGGCTCAGAGAGAATATGCAGCATTACTCAGGAACCTGAGTTCTTGAAAGTGATGCAGATCAAGAACTACTGAAGTTCTCTCACCAAAGCACAGCCAGACACAAAGAAGAAATTAGACAAAACAGAGATTGGAGTGAATTCTTGAGGGAAGCTCAGAAGGTTTATGTGAGGAGAGATGATGAGAAACAGAAGACTCAGACTGAGATAGTGGCGGCTATTGTAGATGAAGCAATAAAGTGGCAATCAGGAAATGGAGTTGGGAGAGGAAGAGGAGTATCATAGAGAAGCCTTCAGCCTCACGTTGGGAGAGCCCAGGGACAAGGATGGGGGATGACCATTTGGCAGACAGGTCTCAGCAAGTGCTTCTACAGTGGAATACTGTGGGACACTCCAGAAAAGCATGCCCAGCTGCTGAGAATTGAGCCTGAACAAAATGGGAACACCTTTCCAGGCTGTGTCAGCTGAGGGAGCAGAGGGGGCTCAGCAAGGATCAGACACAAACCAGAAGTGGACTGAGCCTCTGTGGTGGCAGCAGGCAGCTCTGGGCACTGCTGGTGGCATTTTCTACTGAACCATCTCAGAGAGCTTGTGTTGTGCTATGTATTTACAAGTGACTGCTCTCTTGGTGTTGGTTGTCTGTGGCACCTTTATTTATCCAAATTTTCCTACCCTGTCAGCAGCAGCCCCTGTCTGGAACTGGCTATAAAATATGAGGGAAGCAGCTGGGAACAGCAGCTTATCCTACAGAATGGAATCCTACAGCCCAGGAGCTCTCACATCAGAGCCCTGACTGAGCCCTATGGGCTCGCGCCAAGTGTGGGACGCACCTCCAGAGCAGGATGACCAGAGGTGTGGCTTAGAGCTCAGCTCTACGGACACCAAAGCATCTGCGAACAGATAAAGAGGTAGGAGGAGCCTCATGGTCTACAGTTCCAAGAGTTTATTCAGAGAGGGAGGCAGGGTCTGAAAAGCGAAAAACAAGGGCTTATATGCATTTATAAAGGGTAGCAACTCAGGGGGTGGATACAATCAGTGAACCAATCAAAAGAAGCTGTGCAAAGTCTGGTAGGAAGGGGTCACAAACTTGCGACAAATAAGCTACCAGCTGGGCAGGGTACGGGATGATGGGCAAGGGAACAACAATCCACTGGGGCATGGAGGATTACGGGATTTCCAGTGGGGGCGGAGAGACAGGGGTGGAGACTGGGGAAGATGGACAATGAATTCTGTGGAAGAAGGGGCACGGATCAGGGTGGATTGACAGGGAAAGGGGAAGGGATAGCAAAGGGTTGAGACCCCAGGGAGGAGGGACAGGAAAGGAGCTGGAAATAAGAGAGGGGATACATTGATTGACAGGGAGGGGTGGTTACGCTAAAGGGACTAAACCATTACACAACAGGGGAGGTTACAACTGGGGAAAACCAACTGGGAAAGAAGAGACTTATTCAAACAGAACAAACACCCACTGTAACAGTTGATGAATAATAGAATTCCTTGGAGGATTGAATATTCAAAAGTGAAGTGGCTTTTCTTACTTTTAATTGAGAACAGACTGTTCTGATGCTGTTTCAATTTTTTGTCTCAATTCATATTGCCTAGAATCCATTACTCATATAAATATTTGAACTCTTAAATTGATTCCTTCATGTGATTATGAATATTTCCCTGAAATTTACTCTTTTAAAAAACCCTTTGGTTCTCCTAAATTTAATACACATATTATTTCATAGAGTGTATTAATGTGTGGCAACTGCAATGGAAGGTCAGATTTTGCGGAGAGTTGAGATAGTGTCCTCAGTTAATATTTTTAGTAATTTTTTTCATTATTAATTAATGTGTTGAGTTAACCTTTATGATTAGTGGCATTCTAACCCTATCAATGATTCTTCTGCAAAAATGCTTAACATGCCTACAAGAGTAAGTGCAAAATAGGTTTAAAAAACTGATAAATGCTACTGCCTCCTGCTTTAAACAATGGTAAGTCAAGCACAAGAATACAGGGATAGGTGACAGCTTTTCTCCTTTACAAACAAAACAAAAAAAACCCGAAAAATTCCAAACCCCACATTTATTCTGTTTCTGTCCTTCAGTGCATAAAAAGATAACTGAATCATGTAAGACATCAATATTTTGGCACAGAACAACTTTTATACCGACTTCTCTCAGGCAACTAAGCTGCTATTTAACTGCAATATTACTTTTCAGGCTTAACTGTAGTTATGCGTAACTCCACGGCAATGTCCTTAAGCTCTTGGGTAGTTGTCTGCTTCACTGTCATAATATGTCAGACAAATTGCAAGGCTGAAATGGTTCAGAATTTAATGGAAGTCAAATTACTGTTATTTTCTTCTTTGAGAATATTTTATGACAAGGTCACTGACTTTGCACACTATCTTAAGCCTAATTTTCAACATATATTTTTCAAAATTAAAACAATCTTGTCCTCTTCTGACAGCTACATTAGAACCTCATCTACACACGTCATAATACTGTCACCGTTTACAGAATAATTATCATCTTCATTCCTGATCATTTCGATTTGCAGCTTCATTAAAGATACTCTGATATTTTTAACCTAGCTCTTAGTAGTAGAAGAGAGAAATGTAGTGTGTAATTTTCGTGCTTCATAAGAATTCCTTCACAAGAGGGAAATGGTAAATCTTGCTTGTTCTGAAAATAATTTTTCAGTAAGAAAACTCAAACAAACAAGTAAGTGAATTTAAAATCTGTCTTGATGTTTCATACAAGCAGTTTCAAGAGTTTCAGAATTTTCCAGGCAAATAAAAATTGCACTTGCATAGATAGGTAATTCCAGCAGTCCACATTCTATAAATTTGATACATCTGCTATTTTTAAAGGTTTGCATACTTCGACTGTATACTGTATGCAAACATATTTCTGTCTGAAAAAGCATGAATAAGCATACAGTAACCCCACTCATGAAAAATTTGGTTTTACTTGGCACCTTTCTTTATACAGGAGGAAATTTCACCTATTGTATCTGCTGATACAACAGATTGTTGATAACCCTGTTGCAAGTACAGTAAACCCTAAACATAAGCTATTTTAAAGTTTTCAATAGGTGGGGAGTTTCAATGCCTATGAGAATAGATAACTTCAGAGTTTCATGATACCATAATAAATTTCGTCAAAATTCTGTAATCTAAATAGAAAGCCCACTACTGATAGAGATTCCCAGTAAAATAAATTTCCCTACAGACAGTTAATACAAGTGAATATAAAGGATTACATAAACAGTCTTTTCATTGACCCAACGTAAGATGCAAAGCAGTCAAGCCATTATTTCCACTGCTTTATTGTATATATTGATTCTGCTGCTCCACTTTATCATAACCTTGTAATTCTAAAACATATAACTCAAGAAGGAAAAATTATATGCAATATATATAATACTTTTCTTAATCACACAGATATATTGTGGCTTCATATATAAAGCATTTAAAACTTTTTGAATCAGTCAAGAATATATATTTTAAATCGCTGCCTTTCAATACCATTCTGAAAAATATTTTTAAACAAATTAGACCATGATTATTACCCTTCGTGACTAGTTGATCACGCATTGCCTTTTAACTAGGAAATCTGAGTTAAAAATACATCTGAAGTGTTGTCATTGAAGGTTTTTCTAGTGGACTGGCAAGTTCTTATTCAGAAATCAGACTTGAACAAGAATGAACACAATATTCATATATGCACACAATAGTAAAATCAGTACTTTGTAGGCAAGAACACAAACCCAAGAAACTACCAGATACAAAAATTAGTGTGGAACAGTAATTTGGTATTCATTTAATCCTCAGACCAGTGTTTTTGCCTTAGAGGTCTCCTTCATGCTCATGACTAATATAAAATGCAGTCCAGAGGGGTTCTGATAATTGTTTTTTTTTGTCCTTTAATAGTTCTAGGCCTTGGTTAACACAAACTAGTAGAAGCTTCTGATTGTAGAATCAAATATCTAAGCATTTTAAAGATCTCTTTTATATGGTATTCATATGGTACTTTTGTACTTCACAGTGTTGTTTAGCTTCACAAAACTTCTTTGAAATAAAGGCTTTGTAATGCTTATTTTCTAAGGCAATCTGAGACGCAGAGATAATGGTGAAAAGTCGTAAATTATTCAGAATATCCCATCAGTGACATAGGACTTGATTTTACAGGCCATTCAGCATTTATAGACCTTACATATTAAAAAAAAGCTCAAAGTAAAGTTATTGCTCAACAGTTTTTAAAACAAAACTTAAGATCTCATATCAAATACTTAAAAAACTAGGCCAACCATAGAAAAACATGGTGTAAATTAGTTGACTCTCTAAACACAGCCTGTGCAAAAGGAAATCATAGAATATGATCCTTGAAGGTATTTTTATCTTTTTGAGATTTGTGAATAATAGATTATTTTTCAAAGCTCAAGAAGAAAAACTTCAAAAATGTTTTTATGGATTAAACCAAAATTATTTTCCTATTTTTGTGGAAGAGAATTGTTTTAATGTAGTAAAGGCACCTTGTATTTCAACATTTTTATGCAAAAAAAAATATTGCTAGTATCATTTACAATGTAAATAAGTTAGCAAATGTCATGACAAATTGCCTTGGTAAAAAGTTTGCTGTTCTCTCCCCTTCCAAAACCACTCATGTTTTTGCAAGTTCATTTAAAATCAACACTTATTATTCCATAATGGGGAGATCATTTATTCTTACGTGAGTCTCCTCATTCTCTGGACACCTTTGAAGTTTTTCAATAAGTAAAGAAAATGCATGATTCATGTCCTGAGCATTTAGTCTATGAAACAACTGAGACAAGGTCCTATGGAAAAGAAATTCTTTAGTTCAAGGTTGTTTAATTCTCATGTATTAAAGTTGCAAGGTGAGATCCATTTGTCATTTCAGATACTTGATCAAATCTGTATGTATGCACGCATAACTGCTGCATGGGATTTTAAGGTGGAAACTGATTTAGAGTAATGATGGGAAAAAAAGAACAATGAAATGTAAATATTTTTGGCATGTTTCAAGGCTGTGGAAAAGGGGCAGCTCAGAACTCTCTTGGCCTGCTCAATCCTAGCTCTCAATTTATTCTTTTCACCTCCATTAACATCCTATCTCAGGTTCCTATCTCAGGTTCTTTTCTTGGCCAGTTCAGTTCTTCACTTGACAATCTCAGACCTGGTCCTCCACTTCCTGTATGTTTTATTCTGTCGTGGTTCCAGTCACTATCAGCTTCATAGAGCAAACCAACTTCAGTAATTTTTCTTAATTAGCTGTCCTCTAGTATTCTTCAGTTACTAGTTCCCCTTTACTTTTCTGCTCTGCTGTGTTTTTTAAGCTTCTTGTTCAGCTGTTAAAGATTATTTATACTGAAATTTAACAGCCAAAACCTAATGGGCATCTGAATTTTTCTGTTCTCACAGTATTTCTAAGCCTTATAAATTTGGCAATTTTACAAAAACTTTCACATAGATGGCAAAATGTGGCCTACACAGAGGACACACATGCTGAATTTTAAGACTTACAAAAGAATGCAATGTATTATTCCAAAGTAGAAATTTCTTTTTTTCTTCTTTTTTTTTTTCTTTTGAAGTGGGGAGGGAACATCTTGCTTCTGATCTTGTTTTCAGAAATAACTTTATTAATAAGATTTAGTCTACATTTTCAAGGCTCGAGAGTAGATTGATTGTATACATGTAATTTAATTTTAGTTTGGGCACAGAATGATATTTTTGTTCCATTAGAGCATGGCAAAAATAAATTTATGTTTATTTTGTATTTTTTATACACCACTGTGTATACTGTATTACACACTGTGTATACAGTTCCACAGTGTTCCACCACTGTGGAATTGTATTAATTCCAGGCAAACAGATGGCACCTGATTCTCTATCTGGCAATAGAGAATCCAATTTTTATAGAGTTTCAAAAAAAGAAAGAAGTGCAAACCAGTAATGAATTTAATGTCCCACAGTTGACATAAAGCTAAAATGCCTTTTCTCTAATACTTGGAGTTTAATGTTGGATTTATCCTCTTGTTAAGTTATGTTTAATGTTTATTGTTTAATCATTAGAGGTGAGATTTTTTAGTTCTGAGTCTGTACATACAGACTCAGAACAAAAAAAACCTCACCTCTAATGATTAAAGTTTGGTAAAATTTCATCAAGAGAAAACAGAGTTTTGTATTACAAAATGTCAGTTATGCATATGAGTGGCAATGTTAAGAATTCAATGCGTAATATAGAAGGTATTAAAAGTTAAGGATATTCAAAGTAAAATCTAGATTCTGCTGTACTTTAATCTAGCAGAATTCCAAAATTATCTAGTGAAAACTGCAAAGTCTCAGCATGCCCACTAATCTTTAAAACTCAAGGAAGTAGAGCAGAAAAGATGTGATATGTAATAGAAGACATCAAAATTCCTGGGAGTGAATCCCAGAGTTATTATACTGGTTTTAATCTAAGTGAAAAGAGTTTCTTTACTATAAAATATTTTAAAAGTATTACCTGCTCAAATGAGGATTATACTGTTAAAATTCTTAAAATTCCCTTCACTTCTCTAAAGTGACTAACCTGATATTTAGTAAAGAATTATTATAGAAAAAGTGCAAATATTAATGCTTTTAAGATTTTAGAGTGATGTGTATTTGTGGTGGAAGTCTGTGCATATAAACAGGAGTTATTTGAGTGAGAGGTTTTTAATAGCAAATGGAGCAGGGAAGTTAGATTAAATTGAAGAGTGATTGATGCCTGATTTCCTAGGAAACAATATAAGAGCAAGGAGCTCATAGCTACTTTTTTTTACCTGTTTCCTCTTCTCCCACACCCCAAAAATCATAAATCATAGTGCATTTTTAAAGAATAGTAATAAATAAGAAAAATTCGGCTACGTTTATGTGTAGAAGAGACAGCATGGAGAGAAGTTTGGCATAGAAATTTCACATTAGTGAGAAAGAAAAATGTCGTAGGAAGAAATTCCATCCAGGTACAGTACAAAAAGAAGGGTTGGCATAATCAATATAGAGCTCGAAGTAATGAAATAATAAAAAAAGTGAAATTCATTTTGATACTCAGAATGTGTTATCAAGCTGGGGTCTAGAGAGCCAATGCAATGCCTACAGAAGCCAACAGAAATCTTTGGGGTCACATGGGTGAGTTGTCCAAAGCTATGCAGCTGTCAGGTAATGTCACTGGGAAATCCTAAAAGCTCAAGTATTTAAAAAATAACTGGATTAGGTACAAAATAGAATATCAAGTCAATAGTAAAGCATAGTGGTAAGGACTTAGCTTCTAATTCTAAAAACAGTGTGAAAATAGTAAACTGAACCCATGGAACAAACGAAATCACTTCTGAATCTCCCATACTGTAGGTTTGATAAATTATGTATTGTAATATTATGCATTATAACCCATAATTCTGTTTAATTCTCAATCTATGTGGAAAATAAGAGCTATTAAAAAGACAGAATTCCTACTTTATATATTTATATTAAAACAGTGAAGGAGAACAGGGAATAATGAGATCGTCAAGTAGATTGTATGTAGATTTGACAGGGTATTTCTGTGAATACCTAAAATGCAAATGGGCAGTACCTTTAAAACTAATGTCAGACTTTCTGCCAATAATTTTCTATGTGGACTCGAAGTGTAATGTAAATTTGTGTTACTGGTGGCCTCTGTAAAATCATTGCAACAAATTATAGACCTTGCAACCCTTGATTTTCAGGGTGATACTAGAGGGATGAAGTTTTTTTTGAGCTCAAACATGAAACCCACAGTCTTGATTTAGGAGGCCTTCCACCAGAGGATTATGCATGATCCACATAAGAGAGTGCAAAACTCTCCCGTCAGGGTGATTGATACCTGGTCATTCACCCTGAACCTAAACATACATCGACCCATTGGACTTCTTATCGATTCTCTTATCTTGGGGGGAAAAAAAGCATGTTGGCCTAAAAAGCCTTTCCTGACATATAGCTACAATCAGCATAAGTCTACTAGAGAAAAATGTTCAATTTCTACAAATCTGCATTTGCTGAAGTAAAGATGTGTGTTCACTGAAACAATCCCTAGATTAATTTACATATCTCAGATAAAGCAGGCAGGTTTCATAATCTTTGGTGTTAGTTCCTCTAAGGGGTAATCAAAGGACTGACTCTTCAGGCAATAAGTCTACTCGTTAAAAGCATAGAACTTTCACAATCACCTTTTATTTTAAGTTATTGTCAAATTATCAATTTTCAGTGGACTTACATTAAAAAATCCCTCATGCAAATGTCTAGCAACTGAAATACTCATATTTGCATTTGACTTACAATTCTAGAGATAATTCATTACTTAATTTCCTGTTTTGCCAAGCTTCATGCATTCAATCAGAGTCTTGATAAAATTTTAATTTGTAATGTATTTTAACAACAAATGTTTTGACAAATTGTTTTTATTGGTGCCAGGATATAAAATTAATTTAAAATGAGGACAGCTTTTTTTTCCATCTAATACTTATTAAATCTAAATATTATCAAAGTTATTTGAATTGTCTAAGCAGGGTGAAAGCTGTTGATTTGAAATACCACTACTTGTCACACTGTTGTCTTTTTGAAATGATTGCATTGACCTAATTGCAGTGATTGGTATTCTCAATGTATAGTCCAGCATGGAAAATAAATAATTATGTTTTAGATTTCACACTCAAATAAGGGATATCACTCCTTTCAGGCATCTTTGCAGAATTAGCTTTAATAAGTTTAGCTTCTCCCCTTATCTTCCATGTGAATCTCAATATTACAGAGGGGAACTGGAAAGGGAACAACAATGAACAGACTAGTCCTATTAGAAGGTCAAAATAAAGGAAGAAGAGGTGAACACAACTTCTAGGATATTTTGGGAACAAGAAGTCATTCTACATGACAAAGAGCAGTTATTCAAAAATGGACTGTAGAATGAATGTCTGTGAATCTGACTTCTGAAATAAACTTCATTTCCTGGAAGAATTAAGAAATTTTTTTTTTCATTCTTATACTAACAGGAAATTATGGAGGTTGGACAGTTTTGTGGCAGCTTTTTTTATAAACCCTGGTTTTGTCTTGTATTTGGGAGTATTTACCCACCTCTTACTAAAATTCATCACTACTTGTTTAAGACTTTAGCAGTCTTTGCTATGCTTAGAAGAGGTATAGATGTTAAGCAGCATGACAACAGGAAGGAAGGAAAGAAGTGCAGAAGTAAAGTGCAGAAGGAAGTGCGGAAGTGCAGAAGGAAGGAAGTGCGGAAGGAAGGAAGTGCGGAAGGAAGTGCGGAAGTGCGGAAGTGCGGAAGGAAGGAAGTGCGGAAGGAAGTGCGGAAGGAAGGAAGTGCGGAAGGAAGTGCGGAAGTGCGGAAGTGCGGAAGGAAGGAAGTGCGGAAGGAAGTGCGGAAGGAAGGAAGTGCGGAAGGAAGTGCGGAAGTGCGGAAGTGCGGAAGGAAGGAAGTGCGGAAGGAAGTGCGGAAGGAAGGAAGTGCGGAAGGAAGTGCGGAAGTGCGGAAGTGCGGAAGGAAGGAAGTGCGGAAGGAAGTGCGGAAGGAAGGAAGTGCGGAAGGAAGTGCGGAAGTGCGGAAGTGCGGAAGGAAGGAAGTGCGGAAGGAAGTGCGGAAGGAAGGAAGTGCGGAAGGAAGTGCGGAAGTGCGGAAGTGCGGAAGGAAGGAAGTGCGGAAGGAAGTGCGGAAGGAAGGAAGTGCGGAAGGAAGTGCGGAAGTGCGGAAGTGCGGAAGGAAGGAAGTGCGGAAGGAAGTGCGGAAGGAAGGAAGTGCGGAAGGAAGTGCGGAAGTGCGGAAGTGCGGAAGGAAGGAAGTGCGGAAGGAAGNNNCTGGGTTTCACAGCTGGGCCGCTCTGTGTCAGGGAGGATGGGTGCTCAGTGCCTCTGAGCAGAGGTCACATCACACACCCAAAACCTCCTCCCCACCTCGGCTGGGGGCAGTCTGTACACACCTGGCCTCTGTGGGCTGTGCTCTCCCCACCCCAAACCCAGCCAGGGGCGATTCTCTTCTGTGTTTGGCTTTCCTGTGGGTGCCTTCCTTTCCCTCAGCCCTGTTTGTTCCTCCCTAGATCTGAGATGACTGAACAATTGTGTCCCTTTTATCTTATCTAGGGGGCTTCTCCCACAGTCCAAAGCTCCAGTCAGGCATCTTCAAGGAGGAGTGGGCTTCTGTGAGTGCAGCTTCTTTACACAGTTTTTGCTGTAATGGGCAAAACCCCTCCCTAACAATGTTTAAGATAATGGTTTAATGAACCATTTCAGTCTCTGTTTTCCTTTCTTATTGTCAAGAAAATGGGCATTCAGATAGGGCTGCCCATAATGATGTGTAGGAGTCATGACTCTTTGTATGATTTGGAGAATTTTTGCTTTTATCAAGAGAATTATTTAATACATGGCAAATGCTGTACCTCCTGTATTGGAGGTACAACTGGATTCAGATTAATTGATGAAAGACATTTTCTGCCAAGGAAAAATACAAAGCAAACCAAAACACAAAACACAACAAAGAAACAAAAAAACCCCCAAGATTCAAAAACATCCCTCCAAGTTCATATTTAATTTAAATTATAGTTACATGTAAGGACCTTGATGTGGCAGAATGTTATGATTATAAATTTTTCTGCAAGTAAGAAATCTGCAAGTTTTTGCTTTAGACAAGGAAAAGGAAACCCTTTTATTACACAGCACAGACTCAAAAAAACCTTTCACAGTCCTTTATCTCTATATCAAAAATGTATTAGAAAATTTAAATATTACTGAACATTAGTTAAATTGTTCTTATAGCCTTTAAATTAAAAAAATTATTTTTCTTCTGATCATCCATTTGCACTGAGCAAAAAGATAGACAAGGTCATTCACAAAATTCATTAAAATGTCAGTTGTATTTGTGCATTACATTCATTTATTAAAATAATCATCTAAGTTTATGTAAGAATAGTCATCTTCATTGAGTTTTTTTCTTCTTCTGAAAAATCTGTGTAAAGAGAAATACATCTCTTTGTCTTACTGCAATGTGAAAAAGAATTGCATATCAAATTATCACTCTGTTGGACTTGCTGCATTCCTGGTCATTCCTCACTTAAATGCTCTTTTCTTGCGTACAATTTATCTGCCTTTCCTAAGAAAAAGGACAGATGTATGTTTCAAACTAGCTTGATATTTAAGGCATTCTCCTAAAGCTGAAAGCCATGAATAAAAATCACTTGAGTCTAAGGATGGAACTGATAGGGGTTGCTTTGAATTAAAACATTGAGGTGAAAATGTTGGGGATTTTAAAGGTGAAAATCTTTGTGGTTTTTACATACCAACGTCTAAATGTCCGCGCACCTTTTAGTGCACATATATTCACTGTACCTGAGTGTCCCTGTCAGATCAGGAACTGCTTGGAAGTGGACACTGACTGCCTCTGCCCGGGTCTCAGAAGTTCAGGGAGACCATAGCTCCCCTATGAAGGCTTCTCAGTGTCCAAGCAGGAGCACCAGGGATCACAAAGTTGCTAGTGTGCTTTAATGCTTAGAGGGATATGAGCATGTTAAAGTACATTTTTGGACTTATGTATCTATAGCTTGCTCAAACTACATTCTAGTTCTCCCTGGATCCAAGTACAACAGATAAGGCAACATTAAAAGAATGAAACATGAAGGGAAAAAAATGGAACACTAAACTGTTCATAGTAAATATTTTTCATTTTCTGAAATTAAACAGAACAGGTTAACAGGACAGAAATTAAACAGGTTAACAGGACAGAAGATTCTCCATCACTTAGGCGGACCTTTTGTCTCATTTAGAAGTCTCTGTCTTGCCAATTTCCATTTTCAGGGATCAGAAATGGGAACCTGACCCTGTAATTCCAGGTCTTTTTCCACTTTCACTCACAGTCATCTAGAGTATCATTATCTAGTTCAGTAGTCAGAGACCATATTTTCCTCCAACATTAGAAGTAAAGCAGTATCAAGCAACTATAGGGAAGGGTACTAGCTGCTTATCATCACTGTAGGACTTTGCTCAGAGACCTTGTGAAGAGCACATGAGTCAATTCTCACAAAAAACCCCATATATTCCTACTTTTTGAGTCCAAGATTCCTGAGATTCAGTGCTGGCATCTTAGAGCCATCAGTAAGTTTGCATGATAATCATAATGGCATTTTTGGATGCAAAGAAAAACATGAAGAACATGAAGAACAATTAGACATTCATCTGCTTCAAACCTGAGTACCCACCTCCATCACAGAAGCAGTATTTCTAACTTTATAATGTAGCAGAAACACCAATGAACAAAAAAATTGCTGACTAAAATTCACTGTGACAGTAAATGAATTGACATATAAAAGAGGTCCAATTTTTCTAGTTCCAGTATCAATAGATTTAGAGGCTATACATGTAAAAGATGCTGGCTCTTCCCTCTTCCCATTCTCGTATGATGTGCCAGTCTTCTTGAAAAACAAATACTTAAGAAATGGGACAAAGCAGACATTGTGAAAATAGTAATAACATCATTATATCTTCAGGACATATGTAGAGACTGAAAACACAGTGAAGTGTAACTGATTCCTTTTGCAGTAAAGAGGGCAGAATGTGACTAATATGCACCACATCTCAGTTTCACCCTCTTTTCTTGTAAAAGACATTTTTATTGTTCGAAGTAAATAATATTGGGACAGGCATTTTAGCAAGCTACACAATTACTTCAGCTGAAGTACAATATGTGATTATGGAGTGTTGACTCATAATTAGGTAATCTGTGATGTGCCAACAAGTCAGAAGTCTTCCAGAGCCTAGATTATTTCTCAACATCATAGAAGATTTTTCATCCTATATTGCAGCTAGCAGTACCAATTACAGAAAAAAGGTACTGTACCTAATGACTGTGTTGACCTGACTCTCTTTATGTGTCACTGTGATTACCACTGGCTGTTTATTGCCCAGTGTGTGTGGAAATACTTGCATTCCAAAGCCTTATCTCTTATCAAATGGAATATTGCATGTATCATTTCCACAGATTTGGGCTTTAATTTCAAACAAACAAACAAACAAACAAACAAACAAACAAACTCATCAAAATGTTTAATGAAAAATTTCTGAAAGGATGTCCATAATATCTTAATAACTTATTTTCGTCTTGGCTTTGCAGATATAGCTTATCTTCTTCTAGCATCAAAAAGATAAGTGAACAAAATAAAACACTAGTATTCTGTAATATCATAAGCTTTCAGTTTTACTCACAGGTATCTTTGAATTCCTGCAGAACAAATACGTCATATTTCAACTAATTTTTTGTTAATCATGCCTTACTTACATATTGCTGGTATTGTCTTGTGCTTCTAATCTGTAATATGTGGTATGGTCATTAGTACACCAGCTGCCATCTAATTTGGGTAGATAAAATTTTGCAAAGACAATATGAGAAAGAGGGAGAATGAGTCATTACCTATGTGCTGAAAATAGTATGAAAAGATTAAATTTTTAGAGTATCTAGCAAGTCAGAAAAACAATATTTCTATGATGAAAAGCAAGAAGAACTTTCAAAGAAAGAAAGTAATATGTAAGGAAAATAAAGTCAAGAGATTTGAAAAATTATAGGAAAAGACAAGATATCATCATTATGTGGAGGACAACGTTAATAATCTTTCTTCTTTACTCTCTCGAAAGATTTTGTTTCTCATTAGTCACTATGAAAATCGGCCTTATAAAATATCCTGGCCTCTTTTTCAGGAAAAATGAACACAGTAGATCTGCAAGCAACTGGAAAATTATATTTTATAACTAAATAACTAAATATGATAGAACTGTGTTCCAGCTGTTCTATAAATAGTGCATGAACCCTCTAGAGGGAAACAGCTACACCTTTTCTTAGCAAGACAATCACAAGGTGTACCACTCTTGATTAATTTTCATATCCATTGTCTTAGTTTGAAAGACAGCAGTCTGCCAATTAAGGCAGTGTCCTAGTTTAGGACAAATTTGAG
>VWYI01000086.1:2354-48879 GCA_013399455.1 Anthoscopus minutus | reverse complement strand
TAAAACAATTTCTAATATTTAGTGGTTTCAAATTAAATGTTTTAAAAATATTACTGTAACCATGTGTGAAAGGTATTTTATTAAAACTATTGGAAATTGGGTATTTAACTATATTAACAATTATAGCCCAGGTTTCTGTGAAACTGTCATCTTGGTGTTTGCCAAGCATCCTTAACAAGTACACTTTAGATTGTTAAATAATCCAGTAAAATTCCGAGCAAGGATGTGACTCCTTGGCAAACAACTCACTTCATATGACTCACTGAATAAATATGTTGCATAGTTCCTTTTTAAGTGACCTGAGAAAGACTCCTATCTGTGGGGTTTGTTAAATTTTGAAAATACAGGTTATGTTAATTTTTTAGTCAGTGACAGAATCTAAGTTAGCCTATGTTAACAGTGACCAAGATTTTTGTAGTACTGGACATTGAATTAAGTTAGAAAGTTTTTACCACTGTTTTCTTCTCTGGAAAAGATGATCATAGCACTATTCCATGGGATTATAGTGCAATTAGGCTGGAAGGGGCTCAGGTGGTCTCTTGTCCAATCTCTTGCTCCAAGCAGAGTGAGCTACAAAATGATGCTGGGTGCTTCAGGAATTTACGCAGTCTTGACAATGTCCATAAATGGAGACTACTCAGCCTCTAGGGGCAACTTGTGCCACTGGTAAACTCTCCACCTTCTCCTCCTTACATCCAGCCCAAGGATAATTTTATCCTTCATTCCACCATGTTTCTTTTCTTTTATTTTATTTTTTAGTATTTTTTTCAGGACAGGGTTTGCATATAAATTTTATGTCCAGCACCTAGTGTATTACACTGAGTATTGCCGTAAATTTACTTATTGATTAAAAAAAAAAAAGCTGTATTTAATGAAGTTCATATAAGCAGCGCTAAAAAGCAAACATAAATTCCTTTGTTTGATCTGTTGATAGCTGAAATATTATAAGATTGTCTATAATTAACTGTCTGTTTAAATTAAAGTATCCTGGACCATACAGAATGCAAGATTGATGATGAGATCCTTTGAAGGAGCTTTTGAATGTTTTCAAGCATCACAGAACACTTAGAATTTGTGAATAGGTAGATGTGTGTGGCCTATGTGTGAGTTAGTAGGCAGACAGCCGGAGTCTGCTTTTTAATTATTTTTTTTTCTTTTTAAGCAGGCAGTTTAATTTACTCCCAGTGCCTCAATTTCATAAAGAATTGTCTTACTGCCACATACAAATAAAGTTCCCTGTTTATGGCTTTGCTACATGTAGTCTTTATGTATAAACATATGCAGAACAGACTGACACTCAGCAAGGAATATGATCCCATCACAGAATCAATTTACCTCTGTGGACATTTTGCTTTTTTCTATCAAACTAATAAGCTATTTCAGTATCAGCTGTTGCTGTTATTAAATCAAGAATATAAATTAATTCTACCCATTCAAGTGAAAAAGAAAAAAGAACAAAAAACAAAAGCAATAAAATCAACAGCCCAAAACTTCTAAACCAACAGCTCTGTGAAGATTCGTTTTTCAGTTTGCACTGGAGGTGAAAGAAGTCAAACTGTAATAGTAAGTTTGAATAATGTGCCAGAATATAATAACATCATAAAGCTGATATAATTCTTACCTGAAGGACATCTATCTGATCGAGTCTGAATTTGAAAAAAAATTCAAAGGACTGCAGATATAGCACATACTGAGATGTATGATGTGTGATTAAAATGACATACAAAGAATCCATAAAAGAAAGATAAAAATGAACATTGTAATGATATAGGAAATAGATGTGGTAGAACTACACAAAATAATGTAGTTATGGGAACAATCCTGTTCTTACTCAGAAAAGGAACTAGTCACTGAGGAAAGGGAAAAAGGAAATAGAAGTGCTTCTGTGCTGTACCCAAATGCACATTTCCGTTGGA
The DNA here is from genome assembly GCA_013399455.1 of Anthoscopus minutus. NCBI lineage: Eukaryota > Metazoa > Chordata > Aves > Passeriformes > Paridae > Anthoscopus > Anthoscopus minutus. Next base: position 46,963 of record VWYI01000086.1, on the reverse strand, counting down.
CAATTCCATTGTCATAAACTCTGTAATTTGTTCATAGGGAAGCCAAAAGTCTGGGCTATTATTAGTTTTAGAAAGGACACAATGTTTACAGCAACTCTTGCATTAACATATAATGGATGCTATTTAAAAGAGATCTGAATACTCTTGCTTCAGGACTTCAATCAATCATTAACCAATGGGAGAGAAAAAAAATGCTTTGTAATGATTAAGAACAAACCCACTAGCTTTCCTTAGAAGAATTTGGTAGAGTCTTTGAACGGAGAGTTATCCAGCACTAAATATAAGCCTGGTCTAATATATCAATTAATATGCTCTGAAAAAAATACCTCTTAATATAAACAAATTTTGCTTCATTATGCTGCAAATATAAATCAAAAAAATCCTCGCATTTCTCTTTACATTTTTATGACTGCTTTGTTGAATTTAATGGTGTAGGAGAGCAGTTTCAGCAAAAAATGTATGTTGTTTACACATCTGTTTCTTTCCAATGGAAATTCTATTGATCATCTGTCAGTTAGACTGAAAACACTGTGTTTATTATGCCTCTCTGCCCATTTAACTCAGTACTCTGCCATACTCATACAGTGGAGAATTAAAACTGAAATTAATTCCTGGTATGATAGTATAGCTAAAATATCAGTTTACTGCCTTGGTATTTGCTGATACTAACAGAACTGACTTATAATAAATGTTGGTATAAGGCAGGTCAATTTTACTCAAAAAAAGTAAATATTTTGTTACTTCAAAGCAATGTTTAGGCAAAAGTTTTATTACTTCAAATAAAGATTTAGGGGAACAAAGAGGTAAGTAATTATTTAAGTGCTTCTCTACTGGGACAATGAAATATGATAGCATTTTGTAATCTGATTTGTGGACTTAAGAGAAACAATTTCCATGTGTCTCTGGTGGGACTTCAGTCCAAGGAGGACATTGTGATGATGATTGCTGAGGAACGTGAAAAGTTCAAAGGCATGCTCTTAAAGATGTAAAGCAGAAAAAATGGCATAATTATTCACTGGAGTTAATGGAAAATTTCCTCAGCTGACAGAAGTCTCTGGTGCCTAATGAAGTGAAAGTTCCGGTTCGCTTTCTCAAGATTTTCCTGTTTCCTCATCTGAGGATTAAAGGCTCTAGTTATCAATGGTGGGAGAATACATCTCTTGTTATGCACCCTTTAGACCCACACTGTTTTCTTATTTATTAGGCAATTCAGGTTTCCACTGCTGTAGTACCTTCCATCATTCCAGCTGCTAGATTTGGGCAAGACCAGGAAGATAATATATCATATTGAAAAGTCAGGATGAGGGTACAGGATGGCCATGAGTTGTAACTGCTGATTAACAAATAGAAAATAGTTTGTATTTTATGACCTTAAAAAGTACTTTCCCTATCCTCAAAATGAAATAAAGGCTGAAAAACGAATTCAGAAGTTTCTACCACACAGGATATTCTGTGGAGAATTAGAACTAAGTCATGACTTTAAGGCGGTAAGTAGGATTTTCTAAAGAATGTTGTTCACTGTGGATCAGGTAGATCAGTATTAGGTTGGAGAACAATCTTATCAGACTGATAAATACAGAGTTGTTCAATGGGATTTTGCTGCAACTTGTTTGGTTGTTTTGAGGGTTTTGTTGTTTTTGTTTTGTTTTGTTTTGTTTTTTTGCTTGCTTAGTTTTTGTTTGGTGATTGTTTTTCTTTCATTACATACCACATAATGGGATTCATCTTACCAGGTTTTTTTCTCTTGCATATCTTAAGTTTTCACTACCTTTCTAGCTTTATACAGAATGCTGTGGAGGAAGGTGGTGCTGGAGGTATTAAGCACCAGAGAGTTGTACCCTTACAGGGCCTAGGGAGATCTGATCCATGAAAATTTGCTTTATCTTTCATGTACTTTATATGTTTACAGAGGCCAGCAAAAGTCTTGTACACACTTGATGTACTTCCTGATCCAGAAGATGCTCAAACACTGAGTGTCATGGGTAGCCCCAGGAACAAAGATATAATTATGTTTCTTCACTTCCACTGGGCTCAGCCTCAGAGAGAGTAAGATCTGTATCCCCTGCTAAGGAACAGAGTCCTTGGGCTTCCCATTTTTCTGAACTATCCTTTAATCTCATTTGATTTAGCATGCATTTTCAGTTATGTGTTATTCTTTTTGAAATTTCATCTAACTTTTTTAGAAGACATTTAAGAACACAAACCCTTTCCTGGCATAGTTATGGATAGAAAAAGGTTTGGAGAGCTCAGGTGTTCAGAAGTACTTTGGAAAGTAGTGGGATTGAAGCATTACCCCAGGAAAGTATTTGACAAATAAAGCAGAACTGGGAGTTAACAGGGATTTCCAGTGTACCAGTTTAGAAATTTACACTAAATTATATCAATTTCCTCAATTACCTGTTGCAGCATGTTTTTTGCGTACTATATTTGATTTAATTACTTTTCATATTGTAAAGTTGTAAANNATTTAATTACTTTTTGTATTGTAAAGTTGTAACTCCCGCCCCCCCATTATGTTAATAGTTTATCCCAGGTGTACCCTTCTATTCCAGCTGCCAATCCACTCTGGGAACTGCCCTTTGTTCCCAAAGCTTTTAGTATGAGAAACTTCTCCTACTAACCTGACCAAAAGAATTTGAAAAAAATTAATAAAATCTGGCTTTAAACAATGGGACAATCTTTAAGTCTTTTAATCCTGTAAGAAAAATGCTAGTATTGTCTTCAAATGTTTTGGATTCTTCCCACTTCCTCTATAGCTATTTGTGCAGCTGTGAGACTTAACAATGAGATTTACCGGAAGGGATATTACCTCAATATTTATCTTCCAAAAGTAAATATCACTGATTTTAGCTAAAGCCATTATAACATTGTTTTATGCTGTAAAATTCCAGATCATCAAGATTGTCATATTTTATGACTGATGAAATAGTGAATGATTCCAGAGACACACACAGGTGTTTAACATTGTTCTAACCTCACATCAAGGGTTTCTCTGATAAAGGGTTTCAACTTATTAATACCTCCGTGCCTGGTAATGTGAAAAACTGTTGCACACAGTTTTTAATTTTATTTTTTTGGGTTGAACCAACTATTTCTTTTCAACATCTGTCCTTTTAGCCCTGCAAGAGGTGTACTTTTAGGAGGACAGTGACAAGATATTGCTGTTACACAATCCTGTAACCAAAGACTAAACTTAACAAAATTTGGTCCCTATTTGAATTACTCTATGTAAGCATTCTTTCTTGCTCTCTTACTCTAAAAATAAAATAACTTGCAAGAGTTTTCAGGCATCATAGATATTTTAATCAATATAATAAGTTCTACAAAGTCTGTGGGATTTATGGTGCCATTTGGGTATTTAGCTTATTTGTCCCACCAGGTGGACTGGGAGAATAAAAAGTACTGAATTATACAGATCATTAGCATGGGATCAAGTTCATAACTTTCCTGGGCCTCAGGGTTTTTGTTCCATTATTAACTGAGGCATTTAATTGGCAACATGAACCAAAAGGTCACTGGAAAATTAGTTTAAGAGAATTATGTTTCTGAAAGTGATGAGAAGAGGATATTGATTATAGTATTTAGACCCTTAAAGAAATAGGTATAATCTGAAATGCTTAGAATATGCTTACTTTCTTTACTCCAGTTCTTTCTCATTTCTTTTTACCTGGTCAGATTGTATAAGGATTTTTAACATCTGAGTGGGAAAAGCAAATACCTCTGTTTTCTCCAGTTTCATGTTCTTGTCATAAATTCACTAGCTGTTGGATAATTGAGACTTCATTCATTGCTATACTTATTGCTTTCAGTATTTAATTATTTTATTTATTTTTATTTATGCCTTTACTAAATATGTTTGCAATAATTTTCTGTGACTGTCTCAAACTCTGTATTATAAATTCCTTGTACCAGATGACAGATTTAAATTCCTAGTTGCTAAGTCTTTTACTTATATCTCTAAAGTCTTCACTCAGTTTAACTATAAGGACGTCACCTTTTGGAGATGAAAGGATAACTCAAGATCCTTCCCAGTCTTTCTTCAATTTTTAAATGAATTTGGGGTTAAGTCTTTACTCATTATCTTCTGTATGTCAGGCTGAGACTGTAGATTTTGCAATTAGTGATTGGATTAGCAGGGGTTTTTTTGTCTTCTTTTCACAGTAGCTTTATATCTGACGCTGAAGTAGCATTTGCAAAAGTATTCAGTAACATTTGGTCATCATCAATATGGAAGTAGATCTGAACCATATCTAGGAGAGTCAGTACTGCCAAGCAGGGAGGTGCACTGCTGTACTTGGGCTGTGTTATTTCTCCCCCAAGCTGCACTCCTGCTGCTTAATGCTGATTCATTTGCATCTCTTGGGTTCTGTCATCAACAGGTGTACACCGTAGAAGAGCATGGAATGGATATCCTTATGTGGTCTTCTAGCAGAAATGAAGAAAACAAATGGATGTATGGAAGTGTCATTCTCTCCAGTAACAGCCATTTCAGAGTTGCTTTTGAAGCTGAAGTGGGGTGGAGTCAACCCATAGAATTTGCTCTTGATGATATTTCTTTCACCCCAGAGTGTATTGATGGAGGTATGCTATTACACAAATATATACCACACATGTTCTCTTTTCAGAGGGCAAGGAAAATTGTGGCATTTTGTATTTCAATGTATATCACAGTTACAAAATCTGACATGGCTTCTTTTTTGCAGGGCTTATAGAAGACAGTTTTTTGTTTTAGCTAGAAGTTGAACATACGAATTATTATAGCAACTCAAAATGTTACTGTCAGTGAGGGCCTGAACCATAGTTGAGAGAAATTTAGTGGTGTTCCACTATATTGGTTTCCTCCTCTATGAAAAAATCAAAGAGATTAGTTTGGGATCGAAGAGTTTTATGAGTATCAAAGTAGTTCACAATTCTTTTCAAAGAAAGTTGGTAAGTTTTTAATCTTTATTCTCTTCAAAAAATACAAATGTGCACCACATTTTCCCTGCTAACATTTTCTTCGCTTGTTTACAATCTCACTCTTGCTATACAAGTACTTGACCTATGTAAAAAAGTAATTCTAATGTCTTAAAATGCCCTGGCTTTTCTGTGAGAAAAGCAGTGGTTTACTCTGAAAACAAAATGTACCACATGATACCATATCAGAAGAAAAAGAACAGTATACAAGCAAATACAGATTATGATAGAAATATCAGCAGAAAATAATGATTAAGGGACAGCTAGGAATTATTATTGTTAAATAAATGCCAATATGAAGGTTATAAAAATCTTCTTTGATAACATTTCTTTCTTTTAATACAGCTCTTGTTCAGATAGGACAGCCTGTTTATGACCTAGTTGTCATGCTGTTCAAGAAACTTTTTCTTTTATTGTTTTTATTACGATAAGCACCTCCTGGAGGAATTAAACACGTGCTGATTAAAGCTTCAAATGAAATAATATGTTCATGCAGGTGCCATTTGTTCAGTCTCAAGCTGAATAAGGGTTTTGTTTATTTTCACTAAATAGGCTCAAGCAAATAATATTTTGGAATGTAATGCAATGAGCTGCAGACTATGTGCATTTGTTCTACTCGTATTATGTTAATCCCCCTTTTTACCCACATCTTAACAATTACATAAGCTGTTGCTCTTAAAAATGTGATATATCATAAGTTTGGCCTGAAGAAAATTTGTTGGAGTTGTATTGGTTACTTACAGTTTATGGAATAAGTCAAAAACTCATGCCTTTTCTACATGCATACATTGCAACTTGATACATAATCTCTCCAGACAAAACCTTTATCTGGATTCTGTTAATTGAGATTGGTTTCATACTGTCATTGGAAGAGTCCTATCCTAATACTTCTTGCTGGCCTGGTAGAGCTTGTGAAGAGGCAAGAGAATTACATAAAATCTATGTAATACAATAAAGCACAGCAATTTAGGAAAATAAATAATCTACCTCTGAATTTTTAATACTGTTCCTGACAAAGAGCTACTTAGGAGAAGGTGCTGTTTTTTTACTAACTGTTGCGAGAGAGCTGCTTAAATATTCAGATGGTAGAACTTGAAGAAATTAGCTTCCAATAGTATAAAAACACAGTCCTGTAGATATTTGAGCAACATTATTCTGTAACAGAATCAATGGGAAAGTTTACCTAATCCATTGTCAGTCCTGCTTTGATTGTTGCTCATTATGTTTATTCAATGACCTAGTTCAAAGAAAAGTGTATTACCTGCAGAGCGAGTTTTGTGTAATATTCTTTCTCTCAGAAGATAGCTATACTACTGCAGATCTTTTTTCCTCTTTCTGTATTATTATTTTTCAGCTTGCCTTTAATTGCTTTGGGTTTCCAGAGGCAACATGTTCTGAATGGAAGCAATGGCAATTTAGCTGGTTGGGGGCTCTAAGTAATAAAGCATTGCCAGCAGCTCTAATTCAATTGTGGTTTTTATGTTTTTAAATAGTCAGTCCATATTGGGCATGACTGTTCCTAGATATCCAAGAATATTTCTGAGCATTTAAGCAAGGTGTTGTCAAGTTAGTGCTAGGTGAAGCTAGCTGATGCTAATCCAGAGGGAACTGTTGGTGGAACAGGACCTAGTTCAGAATTAGCTGCTAAATAGAATTTATTTACCACCTTTCAAGGCCTATGACTTTCTGCTGATGAAGTTGTGTGAAGATCTCATTTTACATCCTAGGGACCAAAGAATTTAATTGCTACTTGGTTGTAATGATGTTCTTCAAATTTTTAAATAACAGCTTGATTTTTAAAAACCCACTAAACTTTATTTCTGTTTAATGTCTTATTTTTTCAAAATAAGAGTTAAAAAATATTTCTATTTCTATTTTCAGAGGGACCAAAAATTCCAAAATATTGAATCAGATTTTATATTAATTAATGTCTTTCTCATATTATTTTCTAGTTGCGCTGAAATAGGAGCCATTACAGAAATTCTAAAAATTATTGCTATACTTAATTTAAATCCTAGCATTAACCTAAAGATGCTTAATAAACCAGATGGACAAATTTGGTGTAATTTAGAGTGTGGTGATAATTAAATAGCACTTCTATGTATTGGAACAGTATTCTCAAGAAACAAATAAAAAGTAAATATATTTTGTGATGTCTTCCAGAGATCACACAAGTGAAATATTTGTGCTTGTGGAGATCTGTTGGAAGAAGGTAAATGTCATTACAAAGTCAGCACTGAATGATGCTTCAGCTCTTTTGCACAGTCAAGTTACCTGCTAGGCCTATTTAGCTACAACTTTTTGGGAACTTGTACCTCTAAATTATACTGCTTTAACTAATTGCTTAAGTAATTTTGGTTTATTCAAAAAGAATAGTGTTGACACTTTCAAATGAATATTTGGGATGAACTTGAGCATAAAGACGAGTGCAAATATCATGTGGCGCTTGAGGCTCCAGAGTATTTGAGAAAGCAGTATTTGCTTTTCCAACATCAGTCATGCTTATCACCAGTTCAGTATTAATATTGCTTACTGAAATAATTAATTTGAATAAAATGAATCTGGATGTGCTTCTGTGTCTATTCACCTACTTCACCTTTCTTTATCATTCTCTCCTTTTTAATTTCTGTCTTTAGTCTATGTTTGCTGCATAGTTTATTTCCCGTATCTGCTCAACACTATCTGAAGTATTTTCTTTCTTTTCTTCTGTTTTATGAACCACTTTTTATCAATTTTGATCATTTTACTTTAAAATATTTTTGACTTCTGAGCTTTTCATCCATTCCCTTCTTTATAAAGCATTTTTCAAAAAAAGTCTCTTTAGCCTATAAACTTAGCACGAGAAAGGACTGTCACTGTTACAAATTTCCCACCACACCCCCCTGCAGCTTTCCTTTCACCTGAAAGATTTGTCTCCAGTAGAACATATTATTATGTAAGGATACATTAGAGATAAGGCAGTTCAAATAGTGCAAAACATTCAGCACAGACAGGATATCTCTTAACACTGTGTAATCTGACCATGGTGGAATTATGAATATAGAAAGTGCTATTTCTTAGGTGCAGTGGGTTGGGGCTTTTTTCTGATGTTGTCGTAGTTCTTGACTTCACCACACAGATTACCAACAAAAGGGTCAGAATTGCCTCAGGACCTGAAGTACAGTATTTTCAGTGAATGTTGGCAGCTTTCACTTATGTGAAACATTTGCTTTGAAATGTCATAATTCTTCTAAGTCTCCCTATTGCTGTGTAGCAAAGCACAAACTAAACTTTCTGTAGAGGTTGTATATAATCGTTATACTGACCAAACTTTCACTTGTTGTGAAAAAACAAATAAAAGAAACAAATCAGAACCTCTGAATTACAAGACAGGTTTTAGCTTTACATTCAAGCCCAAGGTTATTTTTAAAAATGTATACAAAGTTGTCTCAGTACCTTAAAACCTAATGTCTTCCAAAAAATGAATTTTAAATTTATTTGAACTGACACAAGGCAGTCATGAGATATAGCCACAGCCATCTCTTTAGATCACCTTTCCAAATTTACTAGAAAAACTCCTATTGCAAAAACTGTGTGACAAAGAAAATGATATTCAATCAAATTTAAGATAGATATACTCAAAATTTCTGGTCAGCCAGAGTAAATAAGAAAAAAGTGCATCTAGAAATATAGCCTGTCTCCAACAGTTCTGGATGTTAGGGAAAGAGTATAAGAAAAGGGGAAAAAGTATAATAGATACTGTTTTACCCCAATACATTTCCCATTGGAAGTTATTTGTAATTCAGTCTTCCTGAGCCAGATGGAGTCTCAGAATGATGATCCTTAAGTTTTTCCTTTCCCTTTGAACTTATTTGTTCCCCTTTTAACATCAGGGAAATTTTTAATATTCAGAAATTAAATTATATGCTTCTGCTTGTATGGATCTAGGCTTACATTCATGAATAGAAATTCTGTTTAGTGCTTTCTCATTTAGGCCTTGAAATGTATGAAATCTTTATTTAAACCTTAGTGACTCACTCTTTTGTGTAGTGGGTAGGATTTTCTTAAGACATCTCCATGAAGCAGTTTCAAATCTCACAATAGATGCATGCTATAGGCCCAGTCCTGAAGTTCCTTCAGAGTAAAAAAATTTGCATTGACTTCCAAACAACAACAGAATATATGCAATATTATACCAAAAATTTGTGATAGATGAAGGTTCAAGCATCAAGATGAGGAGGGTGTCCCAAAGGGCCAGAGCTGTAGGCCACTATCTTTGTTCGAGGTGGGAGGAAAGGAATGTTATAACTGGCATCTAATTTAAAATCTGTTTATAATGTGAATATAGCAGAATGAAGATATAATCTAATACTTTTTCATTGAATAATTTAGTAAAAGAATAGTGACTCTGAAAACTATTTCTGTATATCTGGATAGTGGAAGGAAAGAAAGTGGTAAAATAAAAATCTATGTAGATGATCACCTGATAATGAGTTGAGGTTTCCTAAATCAGTATTAGTCTAAACTACTATAATTTTAGATCATATGTGGTATCTTGGAAGTATCTAATTTTCGGGAAAAAAAATGGGAGTAGCATTTCATTAGAAGTGAATCCCTTTGTGATTTTAGATAAGAAACTACAGAACAAAGATATATATGTGTGGAAACACTAATGCCATAACATCTTGCATAGTTATTATTTATTTGTTTCTCACAACATATATTCATAGAATCACTGAATATCCTGAGTAGGAAAGGACCCACAGGGATTATTGAATTTAGTTCCTTGCTCTGTACAGAACCATCTCCAAGAGTCACACACGTGCCTGGCAGCATTGTCCAAATGCTGCTTGAACTCTGTCAGGCTGGTGCTGTCACCACTGCCCTGGGAAGCTGTTCCAGTGCTCAACCACATATTGAGACTTTTTCCTCCCTATTTTATCTCTGCTTCATGAAACACACTCTTTGAATCCTGATGGTTTGAAAACCTCCCCTGCTTTTCTTGCCATAGATTTCCATTTGCTTCAAAAAAGGGTCAGTATGTTTATATGGAAAGACATAATCTTTAACCACATTATTGAATACTATTTTTCTCAGAGCTCTCTTTTATCTTTCCAATACAGAGATGAGGCATAATTGAATTTCTTTTTCTCTGTGCACATTATTCAGATATATCTCTGATTGCAGAATTTCTTATCTATATGAAGAGTTTTTCTAAACAGCATCCAAATATTTGAACAGTATTTGATAACTACCTTCATAAATACTTCTTATTGCATAATGTTATCTACATGACAAATAGAAAGAGGATGAGATTAAAAAAAAACTCTTTGAGTAATACTTTGGAAACATCCAAACTATTTTTGTTTTCAGACTCATAAAAATAAAGAACTAACCAAAAAAGCAAAATATGAACTGGCCAGAATGTTTCTCCCATGCAGACCCTAAACTGGCAGACTAGAGGTAAGATGTCTTGAATTAGGACAATTTAAAGAGGCAGAGACTCTAAAATCAGTTACATCCCCTTAGTCTTAACCCATCCCTTTCCACCAATAAGGAACAAATACGAGTAGATATAACTGAAAAAGTGTCATTTACTAACAAGCAGAACAGCAAAAACCAAAAACAATCCCATAAATAACTACTAGATACAAAATTTCTAAGTCTCAGGAACACCACAGGAGCAAAGAGAGACCCAAAATGCCAGGAATACTCTTCCCGAGATGGTGCCCACGTATCTTGAAAGAGAGAGGGAAAATGCTTCCAGCTCTCTCCTCAGGATGGTGCTCCCCAGGTGGCCCATGGTCTGGGAGGCAAAAGGAGAAATGGTGGTGCACAAAAAGAGGCCTCCTGGGAAGATGGCATCTTACAGAGCTGCCCTAGTGGCAGATGAAGACCTGCCAGAGTGTTTGGGGTCAGCTCCGCCGCCCACCGCTTCCTCTTGCCGCCCACTGGGCTCTGCCAGTGTTGGTGCTGATGTCTCCTGGCCCACTGCTCTGCTGGGGGAGAAATCCACTCTGTTGGTGCTGACACAAGTGACCCAGCTCCATGGGACCAGCTCAAGCTTCACTGCCTGTGGAATTTGCACAATTCACTGTAAGGATGGTTTCTAATTGCAAAGTGCAGTTTTTCCAAGTTGCTACCCTGGCAAGCCTGGAAACCCACCCAAAGCAGCCATTTCAAAAGGGCAGGATCCACCTTCAATAAACTCCACCAGGCAAAGAAGGGATTCAGCTTGGGTGTCCTGGCCTTCTAAAGGGACCAGCATGTACCAGCTGCCCCACTGTGCTGCGGTTTAAAGAGACAGTATGAAACAGATATGAAATACAATGACATTCCGGGTTACCCATGACAGAAGCATTAAAGGCTAGCTAGTTGAAAAATTAAACAGCTCAGAAGTGAGCCATTTGCAGTTAATTTTATATGCTCTCCAGCACTTTTAGTAGATCCCATTTCTCAGCAAGAAATCATAAATGACATTTTTATCAAATGAAGAGACAACAACCCAAAAAGTAGAGTGGGTGTTTGTGTGAACTTTGTGCAAAAAAATAGCTGAGTGATGCACAGAGAATCTTGTTGAGAGGTGAGCATATGTGTGTGTTGGTGTGTCCTTGTTTGTGTCCATGTGTGTGAATCTGTGTTTCTGTGTGTGTGCAAGAGTGTCCATGTGTGCCCATGCATGAAGCAGCACAGAAAATTCTGTAGCAGAACAGGACTAATCTGACAAAACCTTAGACAGAGTCAGTGATCCTTCTCTGAAACTCCCAGGGCCCAAGTGCTGGAAATACTGGAAGGGTTAACTGCCTGAGCTGCTGATACTGCAGTGTTAGGTCATGGGGAAAAACACTGTAGAGGAAACTTCTGATTTCTTTAAGTTGCAGAGCCAGGGGAATCACTGTTAGCTTGTCTGCTCATGCTTGCAGTGAAGCAGAAATTGCTCTCACGCTAAGTTTCTTTCTCAGAGAAAGAGAAAGAATAAACTCAGGGAGTTTCTTTCCTCAAGGGCAGGATATAAATCATGGGAGAAGTTGTAGGGGGAAGCTGCTCACAGAAACAAAGGAGAGGAGGAAGAAGGCAGGATGAGTAGTAATAGAGGACTGGATATACCAGGGAAATTTGTGAATAGATTCTTTAGTCAATTAACTTTTCCCTGAAACTAATCACTATATGCTTTATATCAGTGTTGTTTGGCAGAGAAAGGGCATTTATGCATTTTTAAAGGCTAAAAATTTTGATCCAAGGCACAGTACCTTAGAGAGCTTCTTCAGCCTGTTCTTGTACCTTCCTGTGCACAGACCTAGCTGGCGTCAAAAAGTAAAACTTTTTGTGGATTTCACAGAAAAGGAGCTGGGAATAATTTTAGGATAAGATAATTACACTGTACAAACTAGGATAATTATTGGTAATTCCTGAATACAATTATGTTGTATATGTTCAAATTAATAATGATGCTATCTTTGTCCTAAACCTTCAGTTTCTCTCTGCCTTCTTATAACTTGTCCAGAATACTGAAATCCTCTGAAGCAAGCTACATGCCTTTTGGGAAATTAAAATTCTTTGGATTTATTAATACTGTATTAAAATAGTTTCATTAATATTGAACCTCCAAACCCCATCTGTTTATACCAAAAAAACCTTCAAATCACACAGATTATATTTTTCCTTGTTAAGTTCATTCATAAAAATCAACATATTTCCTTGGAGGGATGGAGAGAAATAATATTTGGAATTAAATGGTTTCATGATACTATCTTAAAAAGCAGAAATTTCTCAGACTTTTCCTTGTGTAAAACCTACTCATCTCCTCAATAGGAGTAAGTCTTCAGCTCAGATTTATCTCAGAAACTACATCAACTTCATTTTGTGGAACACTAAATATTCACAGCTTCTCCAGTTTGTCATTACTCCTAATAAATAAACAAAACAACAAATCTATCACATTAGCAGGCAGAGCTAACAATTCCCAGACTGTTCTTTGCAGAAATATGGCAAATATTGCCATGTTCCTGTCACAGGTAGTCAGTGTGTTCCAGCCAAAAGCAGTAGTTCTCCGAGTAAAGACTAAATCATAGATTGACTTTACTGGCAGTAAACCTGTTTTCCATTATGTTTGTATATTAGCAAACTGTGATCATTTAAAATAAATTCTGTGCAGACATATAAAAATCTGAAGTCATTGGGCCATGTTCTGCTTTTCTTAAATTCTGGCTTTGTCATGGGGTCTCTGGGATCCTTTCCAGCACCCTGTCCCATACCTGTCTTCTCATAAAGGGAAGAGACTTGAAGATTCAATGGGCCAGACTCAATTTCCCCCCTTCTTTTTTTTGTCTTTTTACAAGGTTGGAAATAAACAGCAGGAGTTTTATTGTAACAGATAAAAACCCATGGAAAGACTGTTAAAGTATTTGAATAGTTTTAGTCCAATTAATTTTTGTAACAAGTTTGTTTCCTTGCAGCCATCTTGAATGGGTTGATTTCATGCCCTGATCCGATGTTTACTGAACTGAAATTGAGGACTGACATCTATTTCAAATTAATTAATGCACTGGATTGGGCCCATAATTAATTTTTTCTCTCATCTAATGAAATTTATTGGAGTGAGTTATTTTTGACCTCTTTTAGCTACTGTTAATAAGTCCACTGTTTTTATTACATTTACTAGGCAAGTTACTTATGCAAATATATCAGACAGGTTGTTAGTTTTCAAGGGTCTGATGTAAGGCCCATTAAAATCAATATGAGTTATCCCATTTACTTAAATGGGCTTTAGGTGAGCTCTGATAAAACTGAGGTAGTGCTGCTGCCTAACAGCATATGTGGTAACTTTATTTCATGCTCCCTGGTGTTGACTCTAATGTCAATGTCCACTAGTCTTAGCTAAAATTCACTGTTACAGTTGATACAGAAATATAATTGGGTACTACTCTGCACCAGAGATCTTGGTATTTGAAGAAGAAAAGCAGAAAAGAGGAGGATGTCCTGGAGGTGTCGCTTCATTCAAATTAAGCATGTTTGTGTCTTACTGTCTGTGATAATGACTGTGTAACACAAACATTTATTTTATATTGGCATTTGGGTAATAGCAGTTCTGTGGTTTTCTGTGGATGAATACCTGTGATTCTTGAGCAAAATATTTGCAGTACCAACCTGTAAAGCTTGCTTTACAGTCAGGAAACAGGATCATATGCTCCATGGGTGACAAAGACAATAATACAACAAAGTATAAAGTGTACAGAAAATCTTCATCAAAAAACAGTAACCCTTTAACAAATCCCTATCCCACAAATATATAATTGTGTCCTTGACAATGAGCACTTATTGACTTAACACTTTTTGTATTGTAAAGTCTCTTGTCTCCAAAATCATCAGCTCATGAGCTCTATTAACTGTAAACATGGTTTGATGGTTAGCACATTGCAATAAAAAGGTACTTAAAAGCACCTATTTGATCTCACAATGAAATACAGCAGTAGTTATTGTGGTTCATGGAGCAGTGCATACCAAATTTTATTTGCTTTAAACACTGGTCTGATTTTTATGTTTTTTTATATCTACCTCAGCTACTTAACTTCTCTTATAAGTGTGAAGGTACTTGTGAGGTAGCACTTCTGGTCCATGGATTATAATTTAGCCAACATAGCTATATGAGTAAGTTTCAAAAGACATAGGACCAAATTAAAATGTCAGGTTTTAGGACCTAATTAAAATGTCTGTTTCACGATATACAAGTAAATGTTATATGTATACATTTAAGCCCTTTTTTAAGTTTTGGTTATTGGCTATATGCAAGGTAAAAATAAGTGCAAAATAAAGCACTGAGTGCAAATTAAAATAAATAAGGACATGTACTCAGCTTTCTACTTAAAAAGTCATAATTTCTTTATCTGTAATGGAACGTCAACAACTTACTGCTGTTTTTCCTGCAGATCTGAATTCAGACTCAGTGCTTTGCAGAGTGCAGAGGTTATTTTTGCTGAAACTGGTTTTATTTTGTTTGTTTTTCATCCATGTTCAAATACTGAATTCTTGAGGATTTTTAGTCCTGCAGAACAGTGGGCATGCAGCCTGGATACAAAAAGCTAAAGCTTTTATACTATCTTCCTTAGAACTCATAATTTTCAGTAGATTTATCTCTAAGTCATTTAACAGTTTCAAACAGATACTGCTTTTGAAAAAGGTAACCTGTACAATGTCTCCTGCACTCCTGAATGTGGTCTGAAAATGAGAGTCACATGGCACTCACGAGATGAGTGCTGCCTTGGGAACATCTTTTCTGCATTTGAGAAAAGGTGAGGGAAACATTTTCTTGGCAAGCCAGTGTTAGGCAATTGTTGAATCGAACAATTTTAAGTGACAGAAAGGATGTGTGGGCCACAAACAATTTGCATTGAAAAAGCTTCAGTTCAGATTCTGCTGTTAAAATGACTTTCATATAAACGTACAAGAGGAAAATGTAAGGTTCGTAGATATGCATAAGTTTAAAGTTAGTTTTTATTGCTAAATTGTGTGAGTGTACTACTGTGTGAGTCAGCACATGGAGGATGTTTCTGACAAGTCTCTCATTAGTGCCAGCTCGTTTTTCACTGCAAAACACATTGTGGTGTTAACACCTTTGTTTAATTATTCACAGCTGCAAGAAAACAGAATGAATATTCCCAGTTTTTAGAAGGAAACGTGTCAGTAGCAGATACTGCAATGATGAGCTTAAAATAAATAATTACATAGATGGTAGCTTTGAATAAAAGTAATTAGTTTTGCATTAATGTTGCTTTTCGTTTCAGTTGGAATTAGTTAATGGTTTTCTACATTTGCATATTCTTAATTAGCTTTTCTTAGTTATTTGTTTTCTACAAATTTATGTTTTTATAAATTTTCAAAATTTTTACCAGGCACATTTAATTCATAATTAAGAAAAGCGTTTATAAATTACTTTATGCAAAGAAAATAGATTGAACTTGGGGGGGGAGTTTTGGCAGACCATGGCAATAATGACATCTTATAGAACATCATCCAGAGTACAATTTTTCTATTGTATCTGAAACCAAACTAATTTCCATATAACATGAGTTAATAAGCAAGGCATATTCCTGTCATCTTTGAAGTACATTCTCATGTAATGCACTGTTCTGATCAAAAAGGATTTTACTTATTTCAGGGTATGACTTCGGATTTTTTTTTTAATGTAGTGCAAATATAAAACAGACCTCAGTAAGATCCCTGGTTAACCTTATCCCTAACTCAGTCTGGACACATCTTTGCTGCTCTTGGTGAATGTTGCGCACTCTAATATAATTGCCATGCAAGTCAGGGAGAACTTCATCCTACTAATTATTCTCTAACAACCAGAGGGAATAATTATATAAAATAATAATATAAAATAATAATAATAGTAGTAGCAGTAGTAGTGGAAAAGTAATCAACCCCTAATCAAAAAAAGCATTCAAAAATTTCCCTAAATACTGAATTTAACATGGGATTATTTACATGCATAAGCTTATTATATATTTGGGCCCATAAGGCTAAACTGATCAGAGTTACAAAAGTCTGAAAATAATTTAACACTCAAGGTCAGATTCATAACAAACAGCACATTCAAGAAATATTGAGTTTAAGAGGGGATTTCAGTTTACAGAACAAATTTGAGTAGAAGCATGTGAGTAAACATATCATGAACAGGAAATTAAACTGGGTCAGAAATGCTCACAAATGTATTCTAAATGCAATCTTTCCTGGAACATTAACAGGCAACTGCAGGAAAATCAAATATATTGTATCTGTGTGGGTTTAATTTCCATAGTATCAGAACAAATACAGAAAAGCCAACACAGGACTATGCAAGGACAAAAGAATGTGCATAAGCAGAACTGACTGCAGCTTAAGTTATTTTCACGGCCTAAATGCCCCCTAGGCACTGTGAGGAAAGGGTCAGAAATAACAGAAAGAAAAGAAAACTACTATCAAATATAACCATACTTTTTTATTTTTTCCCAGAGCAAGTGCAAACTAAAGATTTTTTTTGTACTCCACTGTGCAAGATTTGACAGCACTAGTTCTGTATCAATGGAGAGAGAAATATGTTCTCCCAATAACATTTCATCAGTATCTTGGCAGAATCATGGCCTTGTATACAGTTTTTATATGATAAACCAAATTCAAACATCTTTATAAGCTACTATTATTATCTGGTAAAGTAGAGAGGCAAAGTAGAAAAAAATTGCAAAATCTAGGATACTTTTTATTTGTACAAAATCAATTCACTATAGTTGATTTTGTACAAATTAAATTTAGATTTAAATGTGTATTATCAACTATCTAAAACAAACTTCCATAAGCCTAGCATAAAAAAGTAGCATAAATAATTTTTTTTTTAGACTAACACATTTATAAACTACATATGAAACTACAGTCTTTTCAATCACATGAAAAAGTACATATCTCTGAGATATTCAAGGCATAATTCTAAATGCAAACAGGACAAAAGATCACTAAGTTATTATTTTCACTCAGTCAATATCCATTGCTATTTTATGTTTACATTATATCCAGTGAATCAAATATATTTTTCTAGTAGAATGATTTAATTTAATAACATTAAAGGCATGAAATAATATCAGGCATGTTCTATTGTATGAAGCTTTTCAATTATGATTTTTTGATACAAAGTCAACATGAAAATCAAAAATTTCTAATCTCTAGGAGGTCTGTATTACACAGAACTTGGAGTCCTTTCTCCTTATAGCTGCTTCACAAGCAACTGGATGGTAAAATAAAGCTAGTGTTCTGTTTACCTGAATGCATTAACAGTTCATTTATTTGTACAAAACACTATTGTTACTTATGATGGAGGTATCTTTGAAACTGAACATGTTTTAACAAAGTACTCACACTGTAAAACCCCAGCCTAGTATTGCAGAATACACAATCATGTCAGAATCCATGTACTCTCATAGAGCATCATGCCTTGATGCAGCATGGACACCTGCAGCCAGAGAACAACGCTTGCACCACTTCAAAAGACCAGACTAAACCCACCCATGACTTTGGTGCTTGTCTCCTTTGCCTCAGCCCAAGTCAACAGCAATCCTCCTGTCTTTTACAGAGGAAGTGACATTGATGTGTCTTACCTTGTCTCTAACGATCATATTATATTTTTTACTCAGCTGCTGCAAAATGACCTAGAAAGATTAAATGTATGGTGCTAAATTCTGGAGATTTTTCTCTTTTCCCTGCACACAAAAAGCACAGGAAGCCATCACATTGCTTCCCTGGGAGATGCTGATGTTGTAAAGAACACAACATTAGCTCAGCTAGATCCTTAGAAATTAGTTTCCACAAATAGATCTCGTGCTTCTGCAGATAAAATTCAGTTGCAATGGTTTTTATAGGAGAAAAGAAAGACTTAAGTATCTGGGGCAATTTCTTTATGTACATGATCACAAAAAGCTTTCCCCAGTATTTTCTTCCAGCAGTGCAAGTAAGCGTGGAATATTTTATTTATTTATTTATCTATTTATTTTATTCATTTATTTTTGACAGCTATCTGAATTAGTTAAAGTTCTAGATTATAAAAACAAATTTTTCTTTACTTGTATCCTGGAAACCTATCTAGTATTTTTTAATTCTCTATCACATCAAACTGAGCTAAAGAGTCAGAGTGATAATAAACTAGATCACTAAAAATTGTTTATTGTTACTTTATAAAAATCTTTCTCTTAATTTAACTTCAAAGTGTAACTTGAGGACTACTTTAAGGCTTTCCAAATACAAGGTGAATAACAAGATTTATTAATATTTTGGCATTAACCCTTCTATGTTAATTATTATGTATATGTAAATTAATGCTGAACTTGAGATTTAGAAGCCAAATGCTGCAACAATGGAGTTAATATGAGACAAAATGTTTTTAATACTATGTTTTCCACTTAGGAGCTGTTTTTTTATATGTCAGGTTCTTTTTTTAAAGGAGTTTAGTAACCAAAATCAGCTGCATTCCCAGCAGTTCCTATGTCTTTCTCAAAGGCAATATGAATGACTACTGAAAGAACAGAATCGCCAATGATGCCTGGAAGAGCTGGAACAGAGGCTAGATGGAGTTACGGGAATAAAGGATATTTATTGAGAGGCCACACCCAGACAGCACCAGTGTTACAAATCAGGCTCTGTCTGGATGGCTCCAAAGATGGAAGCCAAAGGGAGGGGAGGCCAGTACGGAGATCACACATTTTTATATGTTTGGGTCTATTTGCATACAGGAGCTTCATTTGCCCGCCCTCTCCTTTCCACGTTGTTTCACTTCGAGCCTGGAGTTTGGAAAAATGTCTTGAGTTCCAGCTGGAGTAGGATTGTTGTGTCTTCCTCACCCTGTGAAAGGATCTCAGCACCCTGAACAAAACCACACACCAATGCAGAATAGAAAACCCAAAAGCCCAAGGCATCACCAAACATCCCTTTTCTTCTTGTAGGACCATCTGATCCACACCCTCCAACCTGCAGCAGTGACAAGTTCACGTGTGCATACGTGCAGCAGTGCTTGTCCCTGGCTGCACGGTGCAATGGGGTTGAAGATTGCACGGATGGAAGTGATGAAATGAACTGTCCCATGCCTACCAGCCCATCTCCAGACTCCTGCAAGGAAACAGAGTTCCTGTGCCCCTCCCAGGGCTGTGTCCCGTCCCTCCTGCAGTGCGATGGTGTGCCTGACTGCCACCTCCACGAAGATGAACTTGGCTGCCGTAAGTTCCTTTCATGGTGGTTATGGCAATGTTAACTTGCCTGCCTAAGCCAGAGATGTTTCAGGAAAGAAAAAGAGCAACCTTGTCAAGTTTGATTCATAATTGTAAAATTCATAATTCCCTTGTCAGAAGATCCCCTGCTTGTGTCACATATAATCTATTAATTGCAGAGATGTTTTACATTTCTAAATAGTTTTTCTTATGCATTTTAATTTCCTGGGTGTCATTTGGTGAATGCTAAAAAAAATTGAAATTTTGTTTCTGTTAATATTTACAAGAATTTCCACGTTTTCCTTAAATCAATCAGCTGCATTTGAAAGGCCTCTGTAACCTCTGATTATGAAATGACAGAAAGATAAGCTTCTGCAGTTCTGTAATTCAGTAACATTTAAGGCAGTCCTGACCTTTCAAGGATTTTGAAATCAAGTCTGTTCATGAAGTAGCAGCAATGTCCGCCTCAAGCAAGGAAAAGGGCTCACAAACAAAACACAAGGTCAAGAGGCTTTGAAATGTAACTGCAATGAGATGCCATGGAGAAACATCTGAAACAGATAGACATAAAAGTGTGTCTGCTCATTTAAAAATGTTTCATTATTAGCAGATGATCTGAGGCCAAATGTTTCATTCTAGGAATTTCAAAATAATTAGCTACTTAGAAAACAAAAGAAAAATAAGATTTTTATATGTAAACACTTTTCTTCCTAAACCTGTCATGCTGTAAAATTTTTAAACATTTTTCTCATCCTTATCAGAATGAAAAAAAAAAGGTAAAAAATATCAGTTTCCAGTAGATTAAAAATTTATGTTCTCTAATATTTTCTGTCAAAACTACTAAATACAATCTACTGAACATGCCATTTATTTTAGCAAGTTAGTCTACCAAACTGGCATGGATTTGGCAGACTATCTGTGTAAGTCTTTTGTTTAGAAGTGAGCTCTGTGGTTTTGTTGGCAGAAGCCATGATTTTGGAGAGAACTTTGATGTTAAATTCTACATACACTAAAGACATGTAGAAATTTTGCATCTTCCTTTCTTCACATAAACCTCTCATGGTTAATCTTCATTTGACCTTATTTCCTCCTCAATCTGTCCTCTGGTAGAGATGTCCATGCTCTGTTCTATTACATGTATAGCCCAACTCCACACCACAGAAGCTGATGTGAAACTGCAAAATCTGAAAGCCAAAAGATTTCCATGATTTTCTGTATTACCCAAACAACTGAGATATTGCTTCTTTTTGTTTGTTCTACTGCTTTGACTTGTAAACAAAACCTGGGGATTAAGAAGAAATTAAATCCTGGTGTATTCAAAGAACAAATATTCTCCATAGATATTTCACAACTTTGAGGTTCTCAGTCTGAAGGAAACTTTGTTAAGTCTGTACATCATAGCTACTCCAAAATTGAGTTTATAGTGTATAAACATGTAAGCATTGATAGTTTGCAATAGAAATACTGAAGCATTAATTGTTGTTTCTTCTCTGAAGATACTTCAGAGAAGCAAAGCAAAGCAGGGAAGAAGGCAAAGCAAAAAGAAAGTGACTTGTGCTTGTTTGAAATCAGTGGAAAGCTGATTACTGTCACAGCTGGTGCTGAGATCCGACTGTGTATGCCATGAGAGCACAGAGTTTAATCTTTAGCTTCCTACTTCTAATAGGTGAAAAGCCATAGAAGTTTGTCAGATGAGGAAGGTTAGAGAGAAAAAGTAAATATCTCAGAAATTTTATTCCTTTATAGAAATTTTTGCATTCTCTATAAAATTGATTGTTGTGCTAGTAACTCCAACCTATGTGTACTCTAATAATAGCATAGATTGAAAGCAGGGGTTTATTTTTTTAGATTTTAGAGTGATTTTTTTTTCCCTTGATGCAGATCAAATCTACCTGTTCATTTTAGAAAACTTCAGTTTAGAAATTACTGACACTTTCCATTTTGTGTCCCATAGCAATTTTATTCATTTAAATGCAAAACAAAACACTTAACACTATTTAAGTGTAGAGCAAAAATGATCTGGGTTCTGAATTCAGGAATTCATCAGAGAAAGTTTTCTTTTTCGATAAAGACTAGTTGTTAAAATGAATCTCACGGAGATGAAGGACAAAACCCAAAAGGAGGCCAGGAAAAAAATGTTGGTCTAGTCCCTACTAAAAGCAAAATTTCTACCACAGAAATGCTTTTCTTCATGGCTTAGATATTTATGCAGACAGAATTTCCCATAGAGTTCACACAGCAGTTAGGTTGTACAATATTATTCTAATACTGATTTATACCTACTAATGTAGTGGATTTTATTACTTGTTGCATTTAACAAAACAATTCTGGAACTGTTTTCCAGTTATAGATGTGCTACTTGGCTATCTCTCTTCTTGCTGTCAGTTTTAGTGAAGAATATATTACCTCACCTATTTAGTCTTTTATTTGCCTGATTACAATACCAAGGGTGTGAAACAAACATATAAACACCTGTAGGATGTATACAACAAACATTAGTTTTCTACAGATCAACGTACTTTTCCACCTGCATTATCTGATTGAAGTGCTAATAGCAATGAATAAAAAGTCATTTCTCAGTTTTCTGTAGTGCACCAAAATGCATCTCTTGTAGTCCTGGCAAGTTTTAAATACCTATGAAAAATTAAAAATTTTATACTTTCAAACAGGCTGTGATATCATTATCCTTTCTACTGGTTTCATTTGCACCTGGAAAATTAAATTGGATATTTTCATTTTCATATCTTCACTGCTTTTAGTGCCAATTTACCTCAGCACCAACAACTTGGCGTCATTGTCCTTAACTGTAAAATTTTCAGCTATTAGATCCATTGCTCTGACTGTTCCCTCTGTAATGTGTTAAAATAATGTGCAAAAATTTGATTCCATCATTTTGAAACTAGTTGTTGAATGTGAGTTGATTATGTTTTGTGATATCTTTTTAATGGGTTTTCTTTGGGATTTTGCAGTATACTCTCAAAATTGTAAGTTAATATGCACTCCTTCACAAATATTACAGGCGAAAATTTGGTTTCTGTACCATCTGTGCTCTGTATTTGTTTACTTATTTAGCATCTCAGTAGTAAAGTTGTATGTCTTTGAAGATGAAAGCTTGTAGAGGTCACACAGTTGCAAGTTTATATCCTACAGTATGAATCAAGTTTTCTGCTGGTTTTTGAATAGTGAGAAAAAAATATACAGCTGATAATAACAACCATGTTACTTTTCATTTCAGCCATTAAAGATTGTTCCAATGGTTCTCTGTTATGTGCTTCAACTAATCAATGTATACCACTCTCCCAGCGTTGTGATGGAATTGCAGACTGCATTGATTCCAGCCTTGATGAGTCCAGCTGTTCAGGTACTTAGTTTTGCATAAAAATATCATTTAAAGCAAAGAAAGTATAGTTATTTCCTTCTGAATCTTTTGGCACTCCTCAAACTTGACTGTGGTTCCTCTGCTAAAACTTTGTAAAATTATATTAGGTGTGAATTTTCCTGATGAAAGATTGTCGAGTAAAATGCTTGATTGTAGGATTTTGTTGTTCTTTTGGTTTGGTTTTTTTCCCCACATGTATTACAAATCTAGGTCGAAAAATAAATGAAATAGAATTTGTTTTAGGACAGTGCATTTGACACAATATTAAGGTTTGATTAGTAGTAGTTAAATGGTGGAGAAAGATAAAAACAGGATGATAATACACATTCAAAGTGAATTGGATTTTTATTAACAAAATCTAACTAAAAGATGATATAAAGGTGATATAAATCTAGATTCAAGATGTCCCATTCAATGACAGAAGGGTACTGCAGCTCTTCCACAAGACAGATATAAACTCTTGACCAGTTCTGTGCTGACAGTACTCTGCCAGCTTTGCTGAAGCTGCATTAGCTGAGAATTTAACTCTCTCTTTTTTTTATAATTTTTATGAGTTATGTGATAAAATTCACAACATATATGCATTGCAATTATATAATTAATTATAATACATTAAGTGTCTATTCACAAACTAAAAGTTTTCCTAACACTTATTGGCAAGAGGCATCCACAAGCGTCTTTGGGAGTAAAACTTGACCACAAGTATTGTGTTCACTACCTCTCATAGCATCAGAAAATGGTTTGGGTTGGAAGGGACATTAAAGGCCACAAAGTTGCAATGCCCCTGACTTGGGCAGGGATGCCTTCACAAGCCCAGGGTGCTCATGTGAGAGAAGAAATCATACTTTTAATGTTGAATCATACTTCAACATTGAAAAGTATTGCTTCTATAATGATGGTTTATAAAAATGATTCTATAGAAATTATTTTAAATTAAAAGGAATTTATTCATAAATTAGTTCAATATAGAAGAATGTAGAACATAAACTAGTAGACACGCATAACAGTAATTTTAAAATTTTGCACTTTATTTTCAGAAAGCAGATCTTTTAAGTAAGTAATTTACTTTTCAGAATGTAATCCTGAAGCTGGAAGTGTCCACACTGAATAGCACTGTTATATGCTATATATCCAAAACTCTTTTGGTCTAATTTGTATATTACCTATTATTTTCATACTAAAGAAAATCAAGGATATTCTTTTTTGATTTTGAGTTTTTGCTTGCTAAAGCAATGTAAAACTACACTTTAGTAAAACAAAATTTGATGATGTAGAAATCCAAGTTAAAGGACATAAAGAGTTTTTAAAGAGAATATCACTAAGTATTAAATATCTTTTGTCTATTAAAGCTTGATTTCCCTTGCTTTTATAAGAATCTGCTTTTAATGTTAAAATTCTGAATATCTTTAGTAAAACGGTTGGTCACAAAGGAGTGTCTGTTCCCCCTATATTAAAGCTATTAATAATAATGTAGACTTAGGTGCTAATTAAAAATTAGTTCAATTATTTTGGATCATATTTTATGAATTCCCATTGTTTGAAAATTAACTAAGTGGCAAAAATTCAACTTCTGGAGTCAGATGAAAATCTCATTTGTGAAAAATTTGAAGGCTGTTCAAGTGCAGCATCAGGATTTCAATAAGCTCAACAGCACTCCATTGCTTGCAATATTCTTATGACTTCACACTTTTATCACTAAGTCCAGGTCCAAAACCAAAAAGTTTTGGAAGTGCTAAGAGCTCAAAAGGAAGATTGTGAATATTTCTCCATTTTGAAAATCAAGTAATGACAAATGTAATAAAAAAGAGAGGGAAATCACAATTTTTACCTTCATTTTTGCAGCTTGTCCTGAAGAATACTGCAAAAATGGAGGAAAATGCACCATCAAAGATGAAATTCCATTATGCCAGTAAGTTTCATTGGCAATTGACTTGTGCTTGAGGTTGGAAAAAGCTGCTATTGAAACAGGTGGTTTGCTTCCCAGATATGGAAATTATATATGGTAGAAGTGTATTTTAAAAAGTCTCTGTATGTCTACACTATTTTTATTTACACTTAGTGAGTTAAACCACATTTTGAGAAGAATGTTATTTATCAGATAAAATTTTCTGTAACTTTCATTTGTCATTATATGAGACAACTATTGGCTGACACTTAAGTTTTCTGTCTCATGTTTCACATCAATGTTTAAAAATACCTTTCTGTGCCTTATTTGCAGCAGAATGTTGTATACCTCAGATGAGATTTTACAGTAGACCACATACTCATCTTTTCCTGTCAGGTATTTGGAAAAAGAAAGGGTTTTTTCCACTTATTCCTCCCCAAAAAAGGAGGTAAAAATATGCTTGTATTTTTTTCTGGAAATACTCTCTGATGAAAAAAATGATGTATGCAATTCTGATGTAGAATGTATGAGCCATTAGAAGGAGTCCCAGGCTATCTGAAACTTCTCATTTACACAAGATATCACTCTGTTCCCCACTGGGAAATTAGAGGAGACTTTCTAAGTGCAAAGTAAGTGATGGTATGTGTTATCATGCTTTTGTCCTTCACATGCTTCAGTGGAGCTTGTCAGAGTTTGCCAAATTACTAAAGTAACTTTTTTATCACAGTAGCTATCTTAGTCAAGATTAGATGCAAAGGTCTATCTCCTAGTTGCTAGGAAATGCCCATTAATAAACCTGCTTTGTCTCTCAAGACAGGTTTATTCTTTATTGGCTGAAGAAATTTAATATATAACATACTCAGAAAATATAGGGGCATTCATATAGGGTATTTCAATTTGGGTCTCAGAAAACACTGTTAATTACCTCCAAATTTCCCAAAAAAAGTCCACTATAATAGAACAGAGAATGGTCTCTTGCCACTGAATGGCCAGAATCTTGGAATTGCATTAAGGTGATTACTTCAAAATATCTTTGAACACATAAAGAGAGAAAGGGGACAAAAAGTGTAGGGAAAGATTGCAGAATGAGAAGTCAGCAGAAAATAAAGGGATTTGCAATAAAGGTTTGTAATTTGTAGATAAAATTATTCACAAAAAAATTTGCTCGTAGGGCCAAAACTCTGGGGGAGTAATTGAGATTTTAAGTATACAAGAGAATTATGAGAATTGAACTTTTGTTCAGACTTGCAAGACAAAGTAACCCAAACTAGCAAATCTTTTTTATGCGCAGAAATAAAAGACAATTGGAATAAAAATAGTAACTAAGCTAGTAAATAGGGTACTTTTCTTCAGCATTCAGTATGAAACATGTTTAATTCTGATGTAATGCAAAGGCAATCAGAGCAAAGGCACAGAAACAAAAATTCTTAACTGAGGGCTGTAGATATAGAGCAGCAATGCAGCAATGTAGAGCTGCACATGCTAGTTTGGGGAAATTGGTCATCTCTACTCAAGAATGCCAGAACACAAGTGCATGTTGCAGTAGGCTTTCTGAAAACAGAAGCCTCTAGGGGAAGTGGCTGGAGAACAGCAAATGGAGAAAAGGGATAGCCAGATCAACGGTCTGATATCAATACCATTCAAAGCTTTATAATATTTATAAGGAATTACTTATAATAATAGCAGAGTTAACCATTCCTAAGATAAAGTTCTGCATGACTTTTTGAAAGTCCATGTAAAGACTATAAAAAGACAAAAATAACCCCAAAATATATCAAAAATAGTTAAAAATGTAGAAGTATATCAGCTTTCCATACCCGGGGGAAAAAACCCAAACAAACAAAAATACCCAAACAAGCAAAAAAAACCCCAAAAACAAACAACCCCCAAACAATAGCAAAAAAAACAAAAACAAAGAACTCCTGCCAAAAAACCCGAAACAACAGAATAAGAATAGAAATCATCATGAAAAATATGCTATTTCTGTACCTTTTAGTTCTCAGTCCTCACTCTAAATTTCCTGAAAAAGAAATGATAAATTTAGCTAGAAATATCTTCCTCCCTTGACAGCAGCTGTTCTAGACTGCAGGATAGGTCTGGAGAAAAAGCAGTGTGTGTAGGAGTGCAGGAAGCATGTTGCACTGCAGGGAGACTCCTGAAAAAAGAGAGTACAGATACTGCCCTGCCAGAGAAGTGACAGTCTTCCTCGGTTCCAGAGGTAATTGTGTGGGGATCAAAGTGCTCTTAAAAGTCACTGGGTTTGACTACTACTATTCAATGACACAATGGAAAAGGAGAAAATTTATGAACTTACCCTTTTCTTACTATTTTTTCTTGCAAAATGGATTCTGATCTTTCCCTATGTGAGATGATTGTACTCTAGTTTCTATAAAACAAAACTTTAGTCTGGAATTTAAAAGTCATTTTGGCCTCCCTGAGAATGTTTGTTTAACAAAAAATAGATTGAGCAGGTCTCAAACCTTCATTTGTTCCATGGTGTTCCTATAAGGACTGAAATTGCTGCTCATTTTAGATTAGTTTGAAGTACACTGAGAGAAACGAATAGAGTTTCTGGAAAACATTTTTGCTGGTGATAACAGCTGAATTTTTCTCTGATCTTACTGCAGTGGGGTTGAAGTAGTTGACTGTATAGGCTTCTTCCAGTACTTTGGCATGCAAGCATGGGAACAGTGCATTTGCAGCAGCTGCTTAGGCAAAAGAAAGCACTAGCATTTGAACTATTTGAAGAGACTGAAAGCATAGAGTAGATTTTATACATGTAGTAATTCTCAAGTTCCTTTGATGCTGTATGACAGGTGTGAACTGGTATAGCTTAGATATATATATAAAGTTAATACTTAGGGCATCACCCTGGCTTTCAACAGTATGTAGCTAGGAGGGATCAGTAGCAGTGGAAGGTGAGCTCTGACATCCCTCTCTGAACAGATATCTGTAGACCTGGTGGAAAAAAAAGCAGTGCATACAAGTCTAGATAAAAATTCAGTGCATGTTGGAGTTGGTAAGAAAGCTGATGTATCAGGTTGCTGTAATTTTTGTCCATGCTATGAAAACAACGTCTCTGGGAAGGTGCATAATGCCTGCAATAGCATCAGTGCAATGTGTGGTACCTGAGGATGTGACTGCTGGTTGCTGTGCTGGTGGCTGCTCTCACTGAGTGTGCTAGTAAATGCAGGGCAGGAGTGCTTGGTAGGAACAAAACAGCTTGATGGCTGTCCTGGTCCTCCTTGGTATTTGAGTTTTTGAGTTAGCATTGAAAGTCACTTGCATTTGTTTCTGCTGTTTGGTCAGGAGAGTAATTGGGCTGCATATCAAATGGATTTATCTTGTACTTTCCGTTTCCTGGGTGTTTTCTTTGTCTGCCAAATTAAATGTGAAATTCTATGGACACTCTCATTTGACAAAATGTGACTCCTATTTGTCCTGACTGAGTCTCTTCTGCAGTCAATGTACAGCCAAGGCTGGTGCTGGCAATCAGCTACTGTGATTGCACCAGCAAATCATGATAATTTGAGTAAAAATTACTAGAATTTTTGCAATTTCAATCCTCTGATTTCCAAATCATTCCTTTGATTATATGTATGCTTTCCCCAACTGTTTGTCCAGTGTTTCTTTTTGTTTGTTTTATTTTTGCTTTAAAGTGAGATCACAGACTCCTGGAAAAAAAGGAGAAGAACATAGAGGAGAACAAGGAAGCTGGGAAAAGTGTGTTTCTAACACACTAAAGTGGAAGGGTGAGGCTTCAAAGATTGTGGTGGTGTTGAAAGAAAAAAAACCCACTGAGAACAGAAAAAAAACCAAACCACCAAACCAGACTCTTCATACATACTTTTCATTTTCATCCATCTGGACAAGAGCAATACTGAACATGCACATCCAAAATGTACTAAACTTCACATATAATAAATATTAAATCATCAAATGTCTTGGGTTGGAAGGAACCTGTAAAGTTCATCTAGTCCAACCCTTCTGTAATGAGTAGTTTCATCTGCAACTAGATCAAGCTGCTCAGAACCCCATCCAACCTGATTGTGAATCTACCACACCTCTGGGCAACATATTTCAGCAGTTCACAAAGTTAGTTGTAAAAAATTTATTTCTTGTATCTAGTCTTAATCTCCTTTAAAAGCAATATTCCTGGCCCTGTTTCTGCAGGCCCTACTAAAAATAGAATTGTTTAGGTTGGAAAGGACATAATTTTTGACTTTATTTTATACAAATATTTTCAAGATAATATACCAGATTTCAGAGTAGTTACACTGACTAATACTAAAGAGCATAATGACAGAACTTTTATTATTGTCTAAACTGTAAGAAGGTTCTATCCTTTAGCAAAAAAAAAAAGTAATTTTATTCACTTAATTAAACAATCATATTACAGATTAGAAATAAATCTTCATTAAACAGTTTTTAAATTGTTACATGTTTAATTGCTAAATTGTTAAAATGTAGCATCTATCTAACTGAGCTGTGGAGATTGAAACTGCAAGGAATCATTACAAATAAGTTAATAAATATTGTTATCTTTGTAGTTGTGTATCTAAATGCTGATTTGGCCCAAAATACAGAAACTGAATTATTTGGCTTGTTTGTTTTATGTAATAAAAGTAAAAATTAGTTTCTCTTTTGTGTTTTAGAAAAAGAATTGGTTTTACGGGGTAATCATTCATTCAGAGAAGTGGAATTCTTGCCTATTCTTTTTAGAAAACTACAAGTTAATTGGTTCTCTATTTTTTATTTCTTTGCTTCTCATTTTTACAATGAGATTATTATTTTAACACAAATGATCTGTTTTAAATTTCAAAGTCTTTTATCATGAGTAATACAATAGCAAACTATATTTTACAAAATTTAAAGAAAAAAGAGGGGTTTTTTTGATAGTTGAGACATTTTTTCAGAATCTGGTTTTGTTTTCAAAATACTAGCATCTAGTAAGCAAAATAAATTTTTGAGGACCCCTTCAAGTAGCATGCAAAATCACATAATGTCTTGGTAGACTGTTTGATACCTTTTTCTGTTAGGTATCATATATGGCAGAGGTAAATCCTACATCCTCTCTGGAGGATCTTTCAGTGAGAAACATAGGGTTCTTCTTGGGTTTTTTTCATAAACATGTTTGACTTTGAATTTACTCTTACTTGTTCTGTGTCACTGGATTTTGAGGACTAATAGTGGTAGTTGTCTGTAAAAACTAAAAGTAGGAGTGTTGTTTTTATATGACACAGGATGTCAGGAAAATTGAGTGATGATAGTATTCTAGCCTAAGAAAATAAAATGTTTGGAAATATCTGGAATGTGATTTGATAGAAACATGAAGTCTAAACACTGATGACACAGAAACACCAATTCATGAGTAAATAGAGTTTATAAAAAGAGAAAAGGAAGCTTGCATTTCAGCTACATTTTCTCCTGCTCCTCTTAGAAATCCCCACCTCAGAGGGTGGATTGCTGACATAGCAGCTGCTGATTCACTGCAAATTATTAACTCTTCAAACAAAACAAATTGCTACTGATTTCTCTTCTTCCCTAAGAATTTTCTAAGGTTTACTGAACAAGTGGGACATGGGTAAATTGATACTGCAATACTGAGCATTTAAACCTACTCAGGAAAATTGTAGTCATGAAAATCAATTGTACATAGAGAAGCAATGAAATAAGGATGTAGCCATGAATAAAAACAAAATCTGTGATGAGTAGTCATGGAGATAAAGCATTGAAAACAAATGTCAAGCTAAGATTTGGATTTTGGGAAGCAAAGACGTAACTACAAATACATGTAGAGAAGAGTTGCTTTCATATCTTTCCTTTACCCAGGTCTCATTTGAAAAGTGATGCTGGTGCAATTTATTAACAAATTCAGGTTACCTGAGTTGGATAAAATTAAGAGTAGGAAAACAAGTTAACATATTTATTCTCCAGAAAAAAATTAGACACAATTTGTCATGAAAGAAAATGTACAATATATTGATGGTAATTAATTTTACATATTTGCTTACAGAAAACTCTTTCCTAATGTTTCTATTCATTGTATTATTTTTTGTTCAGTCTTGATCCTTTCTTATTCGGAAACATTTCATGAAATCAAGATGCTTGATACAACAATACTGTTGCCTTTTAGTTTGTTATGTTTCTAACTTCATAGCCTTTACCAAAGCAAGACTCCAAAGGGATTATGGTGCAATGTGACAGAAACTCAGATTCCAAAATATTAGCCTTTGGTCTCTTTTGCAATAGTTGGGATGAAATAGCTTTTGCTCCTCATGCTGATTGTCTGCTTACAGGACGTTCAGTGATCATTTCACAGCACACACACACACACAAAAAAGGAAAGTCTTTTGAATCTTTCATATATCAAAAGTCAGGAAATAATGTTCTTTCATATAGAAAGATGCATGTCAAATTTGTTTAAGAAGTTGGGCTTTTTTTAATTTAGATTTTCCCCACTTGTACTGAGTGACTTCAAAGTACATCCATTTGGCTAAATCAGTTTTACCTAGTGAGAAACTCGCCATTGAGCAATTATCAGTGGCACACACTGGCTGTCTTTTGTACTTAGAAACAGTTTACTTCAAGTTTCACTCTTCTCCCTCTGCAGATAATAGTATTTTCCTGAGGGCAGCTTTTTATCATGAAGCCAGCTGCTTCATGCAGTTTGTAACTTCTAGAAAAAAACCCTCTAACTGACATTTATCTTAGTCAAACCTAATTGAATGCACAGGGCAATTTGTCACCTTCTGCAGGGAGGCAGGGACATGCTATGAAGTTCTCTTGTGAGTAGTCTGAATCAGTTGATGGCTGAATCCAGTGATTTCAGGAGGAATCCGTCTTTTTCTGTTTTTTTATTATAAAACTAAAACAAGATTGGCTCTATGTAACTGCTAAAGTTTGCACATAATTGAAAGCCAGATGTTAGAGCAAATTAAATAAATACAACTAAATAGACACAAAGCATGGTCTCACAACACATTTCTGATCATGTTTTTTAAAAATCTCTAGTACTTGATTCAAATGTAAATCACTTTCTCATTTAACTCTTAGGTTTTAGTCTTCTCTTTTTTACAGAAAAGAAAATGTCAAGATATCTTTAAAACTGGAAACAAACTAAGTAGGCTATAGTCTTTCTCTGTTTTCCTGAGGTGAAATGTTACTGTGACAAATGGAAAAAAGTTTCATTGGAATGAGCCATTGATAGAATTGGAAGAGTACTGCTAGTGGAAGCATTTATTTTAAATATAGTCCACTGGTCATTCTGGAAAACAAACTGTGAATTATGTATTTTCAAACTGCCTCTTCATGATATGTTTCCTGAGTTGGGAGATTTTTACCTCTAAAGAAAATCAGCAAGGAATTTCTGTGACAATTTTAAGTTGAACTTGATGAACACTTTATACAACCTTTTCTTGCAACATCTTGAAGTTGAAAGGCGCAAACACAGCTTTGGGAATAAAAGTAACTCTATGTTTTATTATAAAAGGTGATTTTCCTACATTATCAAAGTCATTGCAACTCTCGAAATCAGAGAGAGAATTATATTTAGTGTCTGAGCACAATAATTGATGCTTTAATTTGAAGATATTATAATCTTATTGAGAAGGATATAATTTAGTAACTACAGTGAAAATTACTTGGACATATAATAATGATTAAGCAAAAAAAATTCTCCTCAGCTGGATCAGCAATGCTTAAGTTGCTGAAAGCATTCAGCCTCTCTGATAAATATCTTATATTTCTCTTTTGATTTTCAATTCATTCTTTTAAGAGATTAAAAGCAAAATGAGGAAACTATAAGGTGTAGGAAACCACAGCTGGATTTTTATTATTACTAAGTGCAATGAACCTTCACCTCAGAATGACTTGTACACAAAACTCTAGACTTTATTACATTTAAAATTCAGGAGATAGGTTTGTCTTCAGTAAGGAAAAGCTTAGGATGTGGGAAGTGTATGTGTAGGAGAGGATGTATTTTGAGTAATGGGAGATTTTTATATGAGAGAATGTTAATTAATGTTGGATATTGGATGTTTGCCAAAGTATGGAGAGTCCCCTGAAGGGTTACTCCTACTAATACCAGATGCTCAAGAGTGGGAAACATGGATAGAAAGCTTTAAATAAAAATATTTTTTGTTATATTTTGTTCTAAAAAGGAAAGAAGAGCAGTACAATTAAAAATAATTTTTAAAATAGAAAAAAGGGAATGATTGAGGTAGTATAAACAGGGATTACAAAGATTCTTGTACTTCAGCCATTTCTCCTTCACATTCATGTGGCTGTCTTTTGTCCCCTGAAATTTAAAAACATCTGGGTATATCTATTCATTGGCACATAAATTGCTCTAAATTTTTGGATTATATTAATTTGGATTATATTAATTTTGGATTATTGATGTTGGGGTTCAGATAGTCTTGCTTAGACTGAGTAACAATCTTTTTTCAGCTTCAGTCTTCCTGAATTTAAGTGAAAGTAGTAAGCAGTACTTGGAGTGAAAACCAGCATTTTCACTCCCTAAGATTACACCTGAATGTCTGCATATCAGACTTTGTTGTCTAGAATGACAATCAGCCCAGTGTGAGAGTCCTCTCTGTAGGAGGCACCTGGAGGCTGCCAGTTGGATACACCCAATACAACAGAGAATGTGTCAGAAAAGCTGTAAGGGAGACTTTTGGAAAACAGGTATATCATGAAGCATGTTGACAAGATTTTGAAGTGTGGCTAAAATGAGTGCTCTGATACAGACAGGTCTGGGCTGAGGATGTCAGGAAAGATGGGAATGGTGGAGGTCTGTATTTGAGAATCTGTGCTATTGTATAAATCATGTAGAAAAGACATACATCTTATATTCTGTACCAACCACATCCTGACATTTGGCCTACTCAGTCTGACCCACTCGACACACTGGTGTCACAATGTCATCAAGCTATCTTGCACATTTGCAATTTTCCCTCTTGTTCAGTCAGTGTGAATTTAAGTCTCTGAGAATTATACCTTTTGTGTGGTTGCTAGGTGGCTAAGGGATTTCCTAAAAGCAGCAAAATCTACTAAATTAGGAACTTTTGACCTTTTCTTTCCAGCATTTGTTGTGTTGACTGATCTGGAAAGCTTCATGTGCTTTAATTTTAAACACATACAAACACTGAGGATTTTTCTCAATGCTTGGAAGGGGCTTTTCATATTTGCTATTGCTCTAATCAGCTACTAGGCTACATCTCTAAGCAGGAAGCAGAAACTATGTGCTGTTCCCACACAGAGAATTGTATGTCCTTTAAGGAGAATGTACACAAACCTTAAGTCAAAATTATTTTCTATGCATCTAGTGTGAAAGTCATGTTTTCAATGTATGGAAGTATTTTTCATTAAAAATATATATTGGATTGTAAGGCATAAATGAACTTTGAAGTGACCTCTGGAGTATATCAAGGTGATGTGTCTCATGCAAGAATTACACTATGGATCTCAGCACCAAAGTTACTGCAGGAATAAATGTCTGTGGTGAGTTGGCCCTGGCTGGGTGCCAGATGCCCACCAAAGCATCTTTCCCACCAAACCCTTTCACTCCCTTCCTCAGCTGGACTAGGGAGGAAAAATATAATGGGAAGTTTGTGAATTGAGATAAGGACCAGGAGAGGTCACTGAGCAATCACCATCACAGGCAAACCAGACTTGACTTAAATAAATAATTTTAATTTATTACCAATCACATCTGAATAGGACAATGAGAAATAACTAGATTTTAAAATGCATACCCTACCCCCCATACCTCTCTTATTCCCAGGCTAGACTCCATGATAACTGAGTTAACTCTGCAACAGGACAAGAGAATATAGTCTTATGCTGTTCTAGGGGTGCTTTAGGCTGGACATTATGAAAAAATTCTTCATGGAAGGGGTGATTAGATATTGGTATGGCCTGCTCAGGGAGGTTGTGGAGTCAGTACCCCTCCAGATGTTAAGGAAAGACTGGATGTTGCACTTCGTGCCATGGTCTAGTTGAAATGGAGCTGTTGGGTTATGGGTTGGACCTGATGATCTCAGAGGTCTTTTCCAGCCTAAATGAGTCTGTGATTCCTCATCTCATTTTCTCTGCCTCATCCCCTCTGTCAGGGCAGGGAGATGAGGAATGAGGGTTGCAGTAAGTTCATCACAGGGGCAGTGACCATTGCTTGTGCGCTCAGCTTTGGCCAGTGCTGGTTCCGTCTTGCAGCCAGCAGGCATTGGCTCCATTGAATATGGGGGAAACTTGTGGCAGCTTTTCACAGAAGCCACACCTGCAGCCCCATTCAGCAGATATCAAAACCTTGCCACGCATACCCAGTAAAACATCAATCATCAAGCTAGGCTTCAGAATTCAGTAAACTGAAAGAGGCTGAGATTTTGTTTGTTAAATTTTAAATTATGGAGATGAGAATTATTTGGGTTTAAATGAAGTGTGTATTAGGTTTGTGCAACCAGATTTTGGTTGCTGGGAGGGGGGCAACAGGTGGGGCTTCTGTGAAAAGCTGCTGGAAGATTGCCCCATATCTAACAGAGCCAATGCTAGCTCCAGACGGACCCACCACTGACCAATGCTGAGCCAACCAGAGAAGATGGTAGTACCCCTGTGATAACATATTTAAGAGGAATAAAATGTTGTTGCAAAGATGTAATTGCATGAAGAGAGGACTGAGAATATGTGAGAGCAACAATTCTACAGACACCCAGGTCAATGGAGAAGGAAGGGCAGGAGGTGCTCCAGACACCAGAGCTGCAGCCCATGGTGAAGACCATGGTGAGGCAGCTGTGCCCCTGCAGCCCAGTGAGATCCATGGGGATGCAGAGGTCAGCCATGGAGGAAACCCACACCAGAGCAGGTGAAATCCTGAAAGAAGGTTGTGACCCCATGGGAAGACTACACTGGAGCAGGCTCCTGGCAGGGGCCTGTGACCCATAGAAAGAGGAGCCCATGCTGCAGCTTTTCTGGCAGGACTTGTGATCCCATGGAGGACCCACTCTGGAGGAGTCTGTTCATGAAGGACTCCACCCTGTAGAAAGGGACTCATGTTGGAGCAGTTCTGAAGAGCTGTACCCCATGGGAATCCAGGCTGGAGAAGGTTGTGAATTGTCTCCAATGGGAGAGACCCCTCAGTGGAGCAGAGGAAGAGTTTCTCTCCCTGAGAAATGTCAGAAACAGCCTGGGATGAATTGATAATATGGTCATTCCTCACCTCCCTGCACCACCACAAGAGAAGGAGAAGGAGCCCGGCAAAGAGGGTGGAGTTTAGCAAAGGTGTTTTTAAGATTTGTTTTATGTCCCATTGGCCTGCTCTGATTTTGATTGGTAGTAAATTCAACTAATTTCCCCAAGTCTGTTTTGCCCTTGATGGTAATGGATGAGTGATCTCTCCCTGCCCTTAACTCAACTTGTGGACTTTTATGTTATTCTTTCTTCCCCTCTCCAGTTGTGGAGGGGAGATATAGAGTGGCTTTTGTGTGCACCTGGAATCCAGCCAGAGTCAACCCACAAATTGTTTCCCCGAGGATGAGAAAACGAACTCACCAGGATGTTTGGTATTTTATTTGCAGTATGCATGTCTTTGTATTAGCAGTCATAGAAAACAAATTATCATATGGCTTCCCAACAATGCTGAACTAAACTGTGCCTTCTCTCATCCTCTGGTGAGAGCCACATGAAAGCCAAAACCATGGTCATTCTCTCTGTGGTCACAGAGAAAGAATTGTCATCAAGCCCAAGGTGTCTTCATTTTTAACTCTAGTTCTGTTCATACTTAGGGTAGGTTACCTTGGCAGCAGTATAAATTCCTTGGATAGAGGAATATAACAGTTGTGTATAAACACATGCATTGCACCTAGGCTAACCTCAACAAGTGCCTTTGTTGGAAAAGAAAACAGTATTTGAGCCACCAATATGTGACAATGGCTTCTTTAATGTAAGTTCTAGGTGAGATTATACAGCAAGGATTGTCTAAATTCTAAGATTAAATGTGTTTGAGCTCTGGGTCATTAACTTACTATATTAGAAAATTA
The DNA here is from genome assembly GCA_013399455.1 of Anthoscopus minutus. Taxonomy (NCBI): domain Eukaryota; kingdom Metazoa; phylum Chordata; class Aves; order Passeriformes; family Paridae; genus Anthoscopus; species Anthoscopus minutus. The sequence goes on along the minus strand of VWYI01000086.1, from coordinate 10,006 downwards.
TTTTTATTGCTTCATGAGTTTCTTGTTTCCATTTAGAATTTTCCAATTTCTTACCTTAATCTTTTTGCCATCCATCCTTATTAACTATTGAATTTTCCACTGATGATATGTCCGCTTCACTGAGTTTGGTGGCAAAAGTTGTGCAAATTAAAGAAAATTCCTTAGGAGCTAGCAAGTTGACTACCTACAGAAAAATGGACCCTGTGTTATGCAGTCCTTGCATGCTTGTGTTTCCTATGCAAGCAACTGATGGTGCAGCTCTGCATGACTGGGAGCTGAACTAAACATTTTTTAAGTAGTGCTATAGAGCCGAATATCCCAATGCTTACTTTTCACAGAGCAGAATTCCAGTTTAAAAATAGTTACTGATTCTCCAGTGGCTTCATTTCCAGATTTTAAGTATTATTTTGCAATCAACTGATTTTTACTGACTCAAATAAATTAAAGCACATGGTTTGATTTATATTGTAGTCTATATATAAAAAAATGTAAAAAATTTAATAGTCAGGAGTTATTAATAATTTTCAACAGATGAGAAAAAAAGCTTTTATTTGCCTTGCTTTTCTTTATTCTTTATCTTTTGTAAATCAATATTTTATTAATGTAAACTTTTTAGATACTTTGGAAAATGGAAGAAATATCTCCTAAAACTTGTTAATATTTTAGTGTGTGGAAAATATCATGTTTACATAGTCATAGAAATTCACAAATATTATCTTCCTGCCTCTCTGGCTTTTAGAATTTAACGTGAGATGATTTGGCAGAATATATTTTAAGTGGCTACACAGCAGCTACTTGTTATTAAGGTTCTAGTGTTTTAATAGGTGTAATCAAATGTTTCTTCATTTATAAACTTCCCTTATGATATCAGTAAAGCAAATTTCTTTGTTGCTAATAAGATCACATACTGAGAATGTTGTACTTAATGCACATATCTGAGAACTTTTTTTCTGACGGATCATAAGATAGTATGGGAAAGCTAAAAATGAACATACAGCTGTGTAGCCAATACCATGAGATATATATATTATTTATTTATATATAAATATAAATAAATAGGTATATATAGATACAGATAGATATAGATACACACACACACTCACACACACACACATATATATATGTGTATATATATATAATACTTCTAGAGCTATCTTTCTACCCTTAGAATTCTTTGCAGCATGCTGTTACTACACACAGCAGGATAAAAGCTTCTGTAACCCCAGGAGTTGGTGATACACTGATTAATTTGTTCTGATCTACAAACATCATTGTGACACAGAACTATGCACACCTCATTTCAAGATGGAACCATACAACACAATTGGCATTTAAATACAGTATGGAAGTCAGTATATTATCAAATTACTCTTTTTTAGCTTTTTAAAATTATATATTTATTTGTATTTTCATTGAAGCCTATTAGCAAGTAAGGCCAAAGTAAGAGTTTTATAAGTCTCAGAATGGAACCAAAACAACATACCATATTTTATTTCTGTTTATTTCTGTTTATTTCTGTTCTGTTATTTCTGTTTGTTCAGTGTTTTATATGGTAGAACCAACTGTGTGTTTGAAAAAGATGGGGACACAATAATTAGCTTTTTCTGTGCAGTCTTATACTTACTAGAAGGTCAATATCACTTGAATTTTAGTCTTGTGAAAAAGCCTTCCAGAAACCTTTTCATTAATCACCTGGAACTACTCTGCATTTCTTAACTCTGAACTTCTAATGGTAGAAGTTGTATTTGTACCTTGCACATTCTTTCCTGATTTTTCCTTTTAAAATGCATTCTTACCCATCACATCTCAGCAAACTTTTTGCCCTAATTGTCATCATCATATATCTCAGCTAATTGACCCTCCTTGCTTGGATGGCCACAAAGTTTTTAGGCCAATAGTCTTCAAAAGCAGCTGCAGAGAGGATTCTTCTTTTTTTTTTTTGTCTCTGCTCCCTTTTCCTTACTACATCAAATGTTAAATATTAACCCTGCTTCCCTAGTCCTCATAATTTATTCTAACCCCATCTGCAATTTCTTATTTAGCAAGTATAGTTTGAATACATTTCATATACTGGTTTCTCAAACAGAGAGTATAACCTGTCCCCTACTGAGTGCAGAACAATAGCAATAGATTGTGTTTTAACAGATCTGCACTCTTGTCAAAGTTAGACAAAACTGTCTTTACTAATTGAACAGAAACTAGTTTTCTCTTTCAAAATAACTTCATTCCAAATGTTCATGAAACATTGACTGAGCACAGGAAGGAATTAGGTATATGATTTCCTCATAAATCCAGAGAATCAAAGCATAGGATGAAAATCTTGCCTTTGACATTTGAGCAGTTTTTACAACTCTTTTCTTCAGTCTATACTCTTGTTTTTTAATTTACTTACTTTTTCCAGTAGTATGAAGTCCTCACAGCTAAAATTGGCATGCAAAAAAATGGAACAAATTATTTGGCAAATGTTCAAGATTATCTGAATGTATCTTCTTACATCTATGAAGAATATACAATTAATCACAAAAAATGCACAGCAGTGAACTATACAATTAATTTGTTGAGGCAGGCTAGCCTGCCAGATTCAAAGTTGTGTTGATATTTCAGAAGCACACATGTGCTGCAATATTAATGAAAATTGAACTTTCCCCTTTTTAGGCTGGCTTAAGAAAGTACTTTATAGTTCACAAGGTCTTTGGGAAAATAAAGAAAACAAACAAACAAAAAAATGAAACAATCAAATGCCCCCAAACCCAACCAAAACTTTAATTAATATCATGAACTAATCTAATTTATTTTACCTTCTTCTTTTTCCTTGGAACTGGGAGAAGAACAATTTGCATTCAATTTAGATGATATTCAGGATGTTTCTTTAAAAGACAAACAGATTTTGCCCTAGTTCTATAAATTCCAATTTGTTTAGACTTTGCTAAATATTACATGATGGAATTAAAGTTTAGTTAGAAGGTTGATCACTTTTTCTCCTTTCATCTTTCCCTCTCAAGGATATGTTAATGAAAATGGGAGCAGAATTACAAAGTCATAGGAAGGTTAAGCCTGGAAAAGACCTCCAAGGTCATTGAGTCCAATCATTAACCCAGTGCCACCATGACCATGTCCCTAAATGCCACATCCACATGATTTTTTGAACATTTCTAGAAAGAATGACTTCACCCTTTTCCTGGGCAACCTGTTCCAATGCCTGACCATTCCTTTAGTGAAAAATGTTTTCCTTATATCCACTCTAAACCTCTCCTGGTGCAATTGAGGCAATTTCCTCTTGTCTTGGCACTTTTTACTTAGGAGAAGAGGCTGTCTCTAACCTGGCTACAATCTCCTTTCAGGCAGATGTAGAGAGCAGTAAGGTCTCCCCTGAACCTTCTTTTCTCCAGGCTGAACACACCCAGCTCCCTCAGGCTCTCCTCATCAGACTTGTGCTGCAGATCTTTCAACAGCTTCATTGCCCTTCTCTGGACTTGCTCCAGTCCTTTAATGTCCTTATCAGTGTTATTATAGTGTTATTCTTGCTTTTAGTGTTATTCTTGCTTAAATTGTGAAGGTAAGGAATCATTTTTTAACTAGAATAAAAGTATTTTAAAGTTTTCTGATGAAAACCAGAAATTTTTATAAAATATTCTGAAAAATTCTATCTAGTCAAAAAATTGTCTACATAAACATTTTTGATAGAAGATAACCCATCTGACTAAGCCAAAACCTCTGGAATATTTAGAAAAGAAGAATACTTGTATTTATTCTTAGACTGTTTCCATACAAGCCTGGGCTATCACTGTACAAACACACCAGGGACATGTATATGTTACATGATGAAGGGGAGAGGTTCTGAGGAGATGGAGTAATTTTTCAAAATATGAATAAACAATTTTTCATCTTCTTAATGTAGTCCCCAATACAAAATATTTCCATCCAATATCCCATAACAGTCTCCTCCCTAATGTTACCAAAATACAAAAGGTGCACAGAAAACTCTTGCACGTGGCTCATATTGTGGAGTAGTGAGTTGAGGCTGGCAGGATGCCAGATGCCCACCAAAGCCTCTCTATCACTCTCCTTCTCAGCTGGACAGGGGAGAGAAAAATGCAAAGAAAGGCTCCTGGGTTGAGATGAGGACAGAGAGACATCACTCACCAGTTACCATCATGAGCAAAACAGACCTTGACTTTGGGAAAGTCTCTGATGGGCTCAGCCTTTGCCAGCAGCAGGTCCATCTTGGAGCCAGCTGGCATTTTCTCTGTCAGACACAGGGGAAGCTTCTGGCAGCTTCTCACAGTAGCCACCCCTGTAGCCCCCCCACTTCCAAAATATTGCCACACAAAACCAAAACATGTAGCATTAGTGAAACAGGAAGCACAGAGAATCTAAACCACCCTTTTTTTAGGAGTTAAAAAATTTATTGAAGCTAAGTATTCAGAGCGGTGCCAAGTGTGTGCATTCCTTATGACCAATTTCTCTCTTCTGCAACAAAGAACCCACATGGAAATATTCTTTTTGCTGTTGTTATTTTTAGGGCAGTTCAAGCAGCAATTTCAGACACAGATTTATGAAGCCTGGCAGTCCTGAGAATAATTTTGCAAGTCTGGAATTGAGGATTTCTGGGCTTAGGATGTGCAGTTTCCCTAACACAAAGTCTTCCAAAGCATGCAAGCAATTTTAAAACCCATATCCCACCTACTTTCAAGAGGCTTTTTGATGAAATAGCATTTAAATATTAATAAAGTTCACCCTTTTCATCTATGACTTCTTCATTGACAACGTTATAATAGTGCTATCTCTTCTCCAGAACTTTTAGGGTGCTTGTTTCAAGCTCTTCATGAGAGGGACTCTGGATTTTTGTTTGCTTTGATGAAATCAGACCCAGATATAATAACAAACACAGGAACTGCAGTAGTAAATTTTAAGTACCTAACCGGATGTTAAGTTTCTACATCCTTAGAGATTTCTAATTCTCAAACAGTTTTTGGGAAAAAAATCTTTTGTATAACTGTGAAAGCATAACATATTCTTTGCAGAACACTTGCGTTTTCTTGTGTACTTAGATAAAAAAATTGAAAACCAAATTAATTATCAGTACACTTTTTTTGCTATTTATTTTTTAATGTTCTTGAAGCTCCTGGAAGACAAGTGTCAGAATAAGGCAATGATAAATGTATATAATAGTTTGATGAATAGATTTTGCAGGACTTTATTTGTGACATACTTTCTTTTGTGAGTAGAGTCTAGCTAAGAATATTCAGTAACTATTATTTTCAGTCACATACTAAAGCAAAACTGGAATGGTTTATTCTGCCTGGAATCAGTGCTCAACTTTCAATGAGGCTTTTACCTATTTGCTCATAATGTCCCATATTATATGCAGGAATAAATCAGATATCCTAAGCAATAATCAATATCTTTCTGTCTTTCATTTCTACTCACTTATTTTATGTAAATGCTGGCCTATGTGTTCATTTCTTCTTTCTCAGAGATGACTGTGAACTAAATTCCTTGCAGGAAAATATCAATGATGTTAATAGCAATATCATATATTGATCTAGGATAGACTGTACATATCTGTTATCAATTAATGTATTGAAATTCATCTGTATTTTCCAAAGAAAGCAAGGGTAAGTTGGGAATTGATGCAGATAGAATAGCTCTCTACAGAACAGTTCAAATCTTTCCAAATAATTACACTAAGATTTCAGCCAGTTCAGGCAAACCACAATTATATGCAGATCATAAGGAATAGAAGGATTATTTGCCTTTCCATCCAAATTCACTTTGAAACCCTATGTTTATAAAATGTCATGAGAAAAACACTGCATTTACTGACCTTCCTTATGATTAGCGAAGCTGGAGTTTAGGGGCCAGAGAATGACTTTCTTCCACTGCATGGTTACCACAAAATAAGTACATCTGCTGTGACTTTAAAAGTGTGGATCCAGTAATGCATTCCTAACCACCACAGATATGGCACACAGGACATTTCTCCAATTCTTGGCTCTGGATTCCCAGTGAAGTCACCACCCACAAAGTATTGTCTGTGCAAGTCAGACTTTGGCAGCAGGCTCAAGAGCAAAGGCTCAGACCCAAACCATAAGAGATATGTCAGCAAACAGTTTAACTTCCTTTTTGCTGTGTGGGTGACCAGAGCAACAGGAAGGCTGCTTTTATTGAATCCTCATGGAAAGTAAGTTCTCAAAGTCTCTTTCTTGAGGAAGAAATAAAAGAGGAGTTGGAACGGAACTGCTTAGGGACAAGCTCAGGAAAAAATAATTAACCTCAAAGATAAATAAAAACACATAAAGGTTTATTCACAAGACTGCCAAGTGCATGAATACCAAGTGTGGATCTCAAGTTAACCCTTAGACCTTCAAGAAAAGACTGATAGTCTGAGGTACTAGCAAAATTCGAGTGGTGAAATAAAAAAAACAATATTCAGTTCTCAGTTTATAAAACTAAGAAGATTCTTCAGTTTGCACTGATGTTAATACAGGTTCTACAATATGTATATGCCTTCAACAAATCCTGATTCCACTCTTGCCAATATGCTGGCCCCATAGGCTTTTTATTTTTCCATTCATTTTTAAACACTAAAAAATGTTTGTAGTATTAAGTAACACGGCAGCAATACAAGAACCAATTCTTCAGCTGATGTAAATATTCTTCTATCTGTAACTGTAAAGTGAAAAAGCCAGTCAGACTTACACCAATGTTGACTTCATAAATTAGGCAGATTTTTGCTCATGTCTTACCAAAAGTAAATACTTTGAAATAGAACTTTTTTCAATTGTGTTAGGTTTGAAGAGTTTTTGATAATACCCTGGATCTAGTTTTTCTTTTTACTTTTGAATTTGTTTCTATACAGGCCTTCACAGAATTAGACATTTATTGACCTGTATAAACTCCAACACTGCAGTTTATACATCCTGACTTTTTCAAGCTCTGATTTGAAACTTGTGATAAAGCCCAGTCTTTTAAGTACACTGTCTATGTTTGTTTGGCAGTTGCCTTTTTTGAATGTTCAAAGAATCATTTCTATAGTCTTTATGAAAGAATTTCAAATATTTAAAACTCTTGAATTCTTGGATTTTTCTTGCAACCCTTAACATAGCTGACTCAGTTTTATTCTTTGTCATAATCTTGTTTTGCCATAGTTCTAATGTTTTGATATTTAGGTTACTTTAGATCCAGCATGATTCTTTTATTTGTTTGTTTGTTTGAAAGCCAAGTCTCTATTATGTGAAACCAGTGACATGGGTGTTCTTTTATGTGTGTATTTAGAACAACTCATTGTTTTGGCTTTTGTTCACTAAGTTGGTCCTTCCTCACGTTTTTTTTTTTCACAAGATCTTCTGTGGAAATATCCTACAATGTGGTATTTAACTTCTGTCCTAAATATGAAATATTAGGGAAAATACTTTTTTTGTTGGAATTCCAGTTGAAATCAAGTGAAGAGGTTCAGAAAATACTATAATCTGTAAACTCTTATGGATGGATGGCACTCGTACTCTTCCATCTTCAGAACTCCTGACTGCTCCAGTGTTAGGGATTACATACCTGTTTAACAGTTGGCCTTCAAAGTAAGTCTTGGAACATAAAACAGGATTATAAACTTTTCTTTTGCTCCTGGATATTTGAGAAAAAGAACATGAATT
>VWYI01000085.1:0-31375 GCA_013399455.1 Anthoscopus minutus | reverse complement strand
AAAGGCCTCTGGAATCATCAGCTGCAGCCAAACGTTGCCGTGTTCACCACTAAACTGTGTCCTCCTGTGCCAGAGCCACAACTTTTTAAACACTTCCAGGAGCAGTAGATTAGATATTAGGAATTATCCCCTGGGAGGGTGGTGAGGGTCTGGAATGAGTTGCCCAGAGAAGCTGTGGCTGCCCCATCCCATTTTTCAAGGCCAGGTTGTATCATGGTTTTAGCAACCCAGTGTCATGGGAAGGATCCTGAATCTTGGCAGGACTGTTGGAAATAGATGATCTTTAAGGTTCCTTCAAAACCAAACCATTCTATGATTCTGTGTTTTTATCCTTGGACATTACCCTTCTGTGTTACAGAAATTTTGTTTGCAGGAGCCTGTACTGCCCCTGCCCACTCTGCTGGTTCTGTGCTTACTTTCATTAATTATTTTCTTATTAAAAGGCACAAAATTTTCGCTCAATCACAAAAAAAATTAAAGAAATATAACAATAATTTAAAAAAATCTTATCACAACTGTCAGCTGTGAGTCTGGGTTAGTGATTACAGGATGTCTTGAGTTTATTACGGCCTTCTAGAGAGATTAAAACCTGGAAATGTTTACACCTTCCTTTTTGCTTTTGTTTGCTAAGTCCCATTAGGCACAGACAATTTTCCTAGTGAAGATATGCTTCTCATAAGTTTTGCCTCCAGTGATGTCAGCTGGTCACCTTTTCCTGGCACTGAATGCAATTTAGAGTGAATAAATTCAGTAAAATTCTTTGCCAATAATTACTCAGCTCTTCAGGCTGAAATAGTAATCGATAATGCCTCTTAAAATTTCTCTTCACTCCAATCATTTTTATAGCGTTGTGATTTACTGCATGAAAGCAGGGTAGTAAAAGATAGAAAAAACAGCTGTTAAGTCACATTATTATTAATATTTATCTGTCACTTACAGAGTCCCAAAAGGTGTTCACAGCACTTTTGTGTTGCTCAGCAAGCCAGATGACACAAAAGCTTTCTCAAGGACTTGAGCTGTAAATATGTAAATACAGGACAAAGAGACTCTAGTCAGAGAAATGTCTTCAATCAATCCCATGAAAACTTTCATTTTCCCAAAACTTTCTACCCAAAATATCCTGATAAGACTTTTTGGGCTTTGTAAATGGGGAGGGGAGGAGCACACCCAGATTAGTAGGAACACAATTTGCAATCTCAGACTTTGAGCAAAGGACAATTAATTTAGCCATGAAAAAGACAATAAAATTATGCAGAGGTATGTGCAGAACAGAGGACGCTAATTTAGAGCCAGGAGAATTTTTTTTTTTGGTACTGTTTCTCCCTTGGAAACATTCCAGTAATTAATTTGTTATCCCAGATTTGCTCTGGAGTAAATCTAAATATTTGTGGGTTGTCTTCCTAGTTTAATGCAATGAGTAGACCAATTTGGCAAAAACGCTTTTCTCAACAGCAGGATGCTGAAGAGGCCCATGCTCAGAACACTCTTAGATGGGTGCAGGTGATCCAGGGTCTTGTAATTTCTTCCCATTTCTGTTTATCCCAAGGGACGAGCCTGATCATTAGAGCTTGTGTTACACCAGGGAGAGGTTTTGGTAAATAATTAAATATTCTCTTTTGGTAAATGATTAAATTACTCTTTAATTAATAAAGAATTAATTACATACTCACTGGTGATGGATAGAATCTCTCTCAGCCTCAGAGCTGCACTACTGTGAAGTGTTGAAGAGGAAGACAAAGAAGCTCTCCCAGAACAGCTTCAGGTTCCTGGTGAGAAATTCATGGGGTATCATCAGTTCAAGGCTCAGGGCTGGACTGAGGACAAAGATATTTACAGCACATTCCTCAGGGAATTTGTTTTATTGAAGCCTTTTCCCTGTGTCTCTCTGTTAGGTCATGATGCAGGACATCCACAGATGCTTCAGTTGCAGAGCAACTCAGGTGGAATCAGTTACAGACACTTCAGGATGATATTAAATGTGATGATGAGTGTGCACTGAAGAAGACTGAGTAGGAGAGGTAGAATCTGTATTTGTAAAGAGAAAACAGAGCATGGGGGCATATTTTAGAAGATCACATTGAGGAAGGTCATAGAATCATAGAATTGTAGTCATAAAATAAATGGTTTGGGTTGGAAGGGACCTTTTAAGATCATCTCATTCCAACCCCCTGCCATGGACAGGATCTCACTTTGCTCCAATCCCCATCCAACCTGGCCCTGGACACTTTCAGGGATGTGGAGTCCAGAATTTCTCTGGTCCATCTGTAAAATCAGGACTGTGCTCCTCAACACCATTCCCTACTGAACTTGGATTGATGAATAAGGAAACTACTCACAGTGTTTTGTCCCACATCTTGCCCTGTAAGAGAGAGTTGCACTCAGTCATGGAAGAACTGTGTGATTCAGCATAGGGCAATTCTGGTTTGAAAGGTCTGAAGAAAGAAGCGTTCAGGCTTCAATGGTTTTCAGACATTGAAAACAGCACAAATGTGCTTTTAGAACCGAGGTTCCAAATAGTGGTAATTACACTGATTTTGCAGTGAGTGTCTTGTTTTCATGTTTTAGAAATCCTTTATTCCTTTACCATTGTGAGTGGACAAGTGGGTTGGATTTTCTCTGATAAAAAAAAGTAAGAACAGAATCTCATTAGTTACTATCTGAGAGCAGCAGGAGGAAAGCAATGCCAGTGCAGTTGTGCTTGCCTAAGAAAATCACAATATCACATGCTGAGAGAAAGTATAGCAGTATCCAGGGTCCAGACACTGGAAATAAAGGCTTGATAGATAAGTACCACCTTGGAAATGCCAGTGAGTCTTGGTCTTCCCAGGCTGCACTTTTAAGAGCTTGTCAGTGGTTTAGTGACATCCACCTTTCCCCAAACACACAAATTGTATTGTGAGCCTTGACAGGTATTTCAGTAACAGCAAGATTTTAGACAAGATAATTTCTCCCTTTACCTCTCTATATATTGCCTATCCATCCTTTAAAACTCAAGATTTTCATTTAGTTATTTATTTTTAATCCCAAGATGAAGTGTACGCTGCTGATCCTTGAAAAATATTTGGAGGAACTTTGTTTCCATCTATGTTTTTCCTGAATTTGTGCTTTTGTAAACCATGGCACATTGCAAAAAACCAAACAAATCCCCCCCAAAACCAAAAAAACCCCAAAACAAACCCAACCAAAGCAAAACAAAAAACCCATGAATGCTGGAAGGAAAGATTCCAAGATTCCGACAGTCTGCTTTGGTCACACTGGATCACCTACTCTCCCACAAAGGGCAGTATGAGAAGCGTTTTCAGGACACTGTTTAGTCACAGCTGGAGCTGGGTTTAAAATAAGAAGGTGCAATATTACACTTGATCCCTTCTCCAGTTTGAGAGTTTTCCTCACTGCTGCTTGCACAGCTCATTCCTGCTCATGCTGGAATAAAAGCTGATTCCTACTGGGGTGAGATGAGTACATGAAGAGAGGGCCTGCGTCTCTAGGGGAGAGGGATCAACATTTCAATTTCATAGTCTGAAGGAAAAGTATTTCAATCTTAAATCATGTTCCTGGGACATTTGACACCAGCTGTGTCTGCACTGGGCTCATAATACATTTCCTGTGTAAATTGAAAACATTGGCATCATCTCAGACAATGAGAACATTAGACTAGAACAAGTGGGTGAAGAAAAATGGTGAATGCACGCTCTTGCCTAAAAAAGACCTCAGCCAACCAAATCACAAAGAGGAGGCTGCAGGCAGAGCTCAGGACCCTGAAGAGAAGAAACTCAGGTTTCTTTTTTTCTGTCCTTGTGAGTGCAGGCTCTGAACCTCTTCCCTAAGGCACAAGTGGGACATCACTTCTTGGCCTCACCTCTCAGCACCTTCCTTGAGAGTGGCCAGTGAAGCAGGTGCCATTTGCCTCTGCAGTTTGGAGAGCCTTAAATTACTTTGTAAGGAGTCTTAGAGTGCTTCTGAAATCCTGAAGAGAATGTAAGAAAGTGGATCTCTGTGAGTAAATTTTGAATGAGTAGTTTTCTCTGAGCAGTTGTTTAATTGAGCTGCAGCTGGTGCTGATTATGTTTGTTTTTCCTTCAGTGTCTCTCATTTCCTTTAGTTTCCGTTAATTCCTGCTTTCATTGGGTAACTGTTGCTGTACAAGATTTTAAGAGTGGTAAAAAAAACCCAAAAAAAACAAAAAAAAAAAAATTCATATTTTAGGAGCTTTTTATGACAGTTGTTCCTGGAGACACCTGTAAACTATTGAGCTGAATTGGGCTGCAGCTGCTGCGGATGGCATGGGATGTGAGGGAGAAGGGGTGTGACTCATTCTTCTGGTTGTTCCACCACCCTGCTCCGTGGCTGGGTCTGCTGAGGTGGCTTCAGGCCAAGTGTGCTGAGATGTCTGTTCGTGTGGGTCTCTGGGTCAAGAAAATACTAAACTGACTGCCAGAGGCTGGAACCAGAGGATGCTGGAGGGGAAGCATGGTAGAATCACAGAATATCCTGAGCTGGAAAGGTCCCACAAGGATCGTTGAGTCCAGCTCCTGGCTCGGCACAGGACAGCCCCAAGAATCACTCTCATTTCAGCTTGGGGAGGGACAGGACATGGATATGGACAGAGGTTGCATGTTGTGGTATCTCAGGTGGTGTCTCTGCCCCTCTCAGGTGAGACCCCACCTGCAGAGCTGCCTCCAGCTCTGGGTTCTCCAGCACAGGAAGGACATGGAGGTGCTGGAGCAAGTCCAGAGGAGGCCACCAAGGTGATGAGAGCCATTCTATGATTCTCTGGTCTGTGACATCACTGCTGTATGTGAGAAATTAAGCTGCCACGTGTCCTGCACAGTGACCTGGATTGATGGATAAAATGAATTATTTGGGTTGTTTTTTGTTTTTTTTTTTAACCAACATGAGCAGAAATGAAAGACTGTCAAAATAGGCTGACAGCAACCTCATGAACTTGAACAAGAAGTGTTAAATCCTGTACATGGGCCTGAGTAAGTGCCTCTGGGTGGTCCTGCTTGTACAGGGGCCTTGAACCAGATGACCTCCAAAGGTCCCTTGTAACCTCAAACATTCTGTGATTTTGTGAGATCCCTCTGTCAGCGGGGAGGAGTTCAGTGTTTTCCTTCTTTTCCTGTGGACAGTCTCTTCTGCTTTGCTTTTGTTATGGAACAGATTCTGTGGAAAGAACTCACATTCCACTGAACTGCGAAGGCCGCCAGGTCAGGTTTTCCATAGGATGTTCTCCCAAGAAAGATTAATATCAGAAAGGAGAGGGCATGTTGTGGTTTTCTACAGGGCAACACATCTTATCCTTGAAGGTTAAGTTAATTCACTTATTCAACTCCTTTTTGATTCCATGTCATAGCCAAGGGAATAGTCTTTACTATTTGTGACATTCAAGATTATATGTGACCAGTCAAAACTTCCATTTCTTGTGAGTGTAGTAGTTTTGTAAAGAAGGAGAGAAATCCTCCAGAGACCTTTGGAGGCATGACTAGATCAAGATCCTAGCTGATCTGAACTAAATAAATAAAGATAGATGTTGACAGGCTCCCAGTCATTTGTTCCCATTCAGACTGAGCAAGAGTCTTGTCTGGAGAATAAAATCCATTGTTCATTAATTCTACCTCACTTTGCTTCTCCACCAAGACCATTTCTTCTTGGCATCTGCTGACTACTGAAGGCCACAGTCAGCTGACAGTCAGCTTCTTGTGCTGTTTAATTATATTTATGCAAAGAGACAAATGTGGAAGCCTCTGCTACTTTATTTTGTGCAAGGTGGTTTATTTCCAGCTCTAGAAGTTCTTTTTGTCTCTTCTGGTTGAAATATCCCAGTTGTCTGGATATGTTCTGGATCTCCTGTCTCTGGATATCACTCTGTCATGCCTTTGATGTTCCTCTTAACATTCCTGTGACTTCTTAAGGTCACCACTAGGCAAGACCAGTCTCATGTCTGTTCTCGTGTTATTTTCACTGTCAACAGTTTCTTAACAACCCCAAGGTTACTGAACACATAAAACCCAATTGAGCTCAGTTTCCTCCTGGGATTTTGTCTATCCTGTTTTTCTCAGTCATGCAATTCCAGAGAGAAATCCAGGATTTATGGTCTATCACCATGCCACACCACCACAGAAAAAGAGCACCTATTTTAGCACTGAAACTAGGACTTCATGTCCTGTCTTTTCACCCATTTGAAAGTTGTTTGTGCAACTAGCTGAGAACCTCTAAAAGATTTTATTCACATTTACAAGCACAAATTTGAGGAGAAGTAATTAAGGAACAAGTCACTACAAACAACTCGTGGTCAAATTTCTCTTTGGGACTATATATCCAAATTTCATACATAGCTCTGTGGATGCTTTTAGGAGCTGAACTTGGCCCCAGTGGCTGATGTTTTTAAGAAGTTCCTTTGGACAGGGTCCCTTTCTTTCTATCAACATATGGTTACACAAATTGTGCTGCCTTTAATAGCAGTGAATTCATAATTTTGAAATATAGAATCCCAGAATGGGACAGGTTGGAGGGGACCTCAGTGAATCATCTGGTGCCACCTCCCTGCTCAAGTAGGGCCATCCCAGAGCACATGGCACAGGATTGTGTCCAGGCACTTCTGGAATATCTCCCATTATCAAAACACTTTTGTCGAGTATTTTTGCCTGAGCTTTTATATGCGGAATAGGATAAGGTTCCCTTACCCCTGATTTTAAGGCAAATTTCCATCTTAAAGGCATGTTCCTGCCACTCAGCAGATACTCCCCTGTGGAGTATGACTGACTTTTGCATGGCATTACAATATTAAAGGCAGAAATAGCCTTCAAATTTGAAACAACCAGAACTGAAGCAAATGGACTCTCCAGCCTGTCTCTTCAGAAGCTAGTGACCTCTCCCACATGGGGAAGGCATGTTCTGTGGGAGCATGACCAGGATCATGTTTTGGAGCAAACCCTTGTTTAAACATCACCTTACAGACTTTCACAGCAGCACAAACAAATTGGCAACCCCAAGGAAAAAAGCCTGTTTTAAAATTCCCTCTGGAGAGACAGAAACGGGCAGGGTTAATTTGTGTTTTCTGCCTGGGCTGGAGCAAAATCTTGTTTGGTTTTCTTTATGAGAGGGAAGCCAGTGCATCAATCCACTGCACCTCCTGGTCTGCCTGACATGCTGCTTTTCTGGAATGAATACATTTCCTGCATTGCTGCATGCTTCTCCTAGTGTAGATATCTATGATTAATATGCCTTGTCTCTTATAAACAAACCTAATGCAAAGCCAATAATGTGAGTCTCATTTCTTTACTGCCAGCTCACAGCTCAGCTTTGTTTGGGTATATATATAAAGGAAGAAAGATGAATGTTCACTCAAGCTTGGGAGCTGAAGCCATAACAAATTTATGGGATGAAAAACACACATCAGTGTGGAGCAAATATAGCCTGGGAAGGTCTGTTTGGCTTCCTCCTTTAATTTTGCTTTTTAATAACGACAATAGCGTGTTGTGCACCCAGTGAACATATGTTACACTACATAAGTGTATTGCAGAGGGAGGAAATGCACTGAAGTACCAGGAAGCTTTTATCAGTTACTGGATTCAGTCATGACATCCTAAATAATGAAAGCAGAAGGAGCAATATGTGATCACATAAAGTGAGCATCAGCCAGTGGATTTCACCCAAATCAGTTTTGGCTCCCACGAGTTTACCTCAGAGACAAGAAGAGGTAGAGAGAGGAATTACAGTTTGAAAATTTTGAATGATGAGAGGCCTGACCATAACCTGCATTCTGGTTCTCTGATGGAAATTCCCTTCAGTGCTCACAACCCACACCGTATTCCCAAAGTGAATTTGTCCATCTAATGAGTCCTACTATGGTATTTTACTTTTCCCTTACATCATCTATCAAAGCCCTCATTAACAAAGCCATATTCCCCAAACAACCATATCCTGGTGCCACAAGAGACTGCCATTTCTCTTTGATAAGAACAGTTCATACAATTTCCTGATCCCATTCTCTAGGGGTGGGCTTTGGGTTTTTATTTATTTATTCATTTGCTTGGCTTTTTTTGTTTCTTTTCTTTGAGAGTAGGACTGTTAGTTTTTAACACTTACTGAATTTTGCTGGACCCTTCCTTATTTTTCAAAATCTTTCATAGCTTATGGATCCCAGATGTGCATCTCAGCACTTCAGTAATGAGCCCTGAAAATGATCTCTTCTCATTCCTGTTTGGAAGTCCTACATTCTAAGACCTCAAATCATTTTTTAATCCCTGTCTGGGTGTCCATTTGTCCCCATTGACTGCTTTGATCTTGTGGACATCCTTTGATACCCCTGTAACAAGGATCCCACAATAATCTGTCTAATGCAATAGATTTGTCATGTTGCTGATAGAAATACTCAGAGGGGCCTTTTGTTTGAAGGAAAACGATATCAACGCTTTCTTGAGGGATATTTTTCTGGTTACTGGGACAGCCAGAGACCAGAGTGCTTGGCCATCCTTTGTTTGGTATCATTTGAGTCCTGGGGCTTCATTGCACCAGTCCAGACATTAAATTTACATAATTAGCTTCATCAAACCAATTTGTTCTATATCCTCACCAACAGGGGCATAACATTTATTTAATGAGGTCTCTCCTCCAGAAACCGGTGATGATTGATGCTGATTTATATTAATTTTCTTTAATTCTTTATTAATAGAGTCCTATATCAGTTGCTTCACTATTTTGACTAAGATCAATGCTAGACTGACAGGCCTGTAATTACCTGGGCCATTCCTTTTTTTGATCTGTCTACATCACCTGGCTTCTTAACAAAGGCTGGACCTAAGTGTCAGTGAATTCATTCACCTTTCTTTTTTTCCCCTCAGCTTTATTATTGATACTCCTGCACTTCACCTGCAGTAATAGATTCTAGCTTAAGATGGTTTTGGTTTGTCTTTTTTCTCATATCTGGAAAATTCTTCTTTAGTGTCCCTGCTATTGCCAGTCGTCACAGTTTGTGTCATGTGCCCTGTAGTTCACCTGATGAATTTTCTTCATTTCCTATCCACTGATGTATAACACATTCTTTTTTTTTTTTCACTGTTTGCAAAATATCTTGGGATTTTTATTGATCAAACACTACAGAACAGAGTGGCATGGGAAATAAATCCTCTAGAGCAAAGAAGCCAAATGACAATTTGGTATAAAATGCAATTTAGTTACAATTTATGTTCCTAAATTCAAGAATAAATGTTGGGAAAATCTAGGTTACATGCTTTGCTGCCACGGCTTGTTTTCTTTTCATAACTTTTCTGGGTTTTGTATTGCAACCATTAAATTTCAGAATCAGATCTTTTACATTCCAGTGCTGAATTTTCTGATTTACAACTCTATGAAGAATAATTATTAATTCTTGTGACTTTTCAACTGGCATCTAACTCAGATCCAGACAATAAAATAGTTTAAACAGAAAACGCAATGAGTAGTGCCAGTGTGGAAATATTAATTCTTTTACCATGGAGAACTTTCCACTTCTGATGAGATTTAAAGTTCATATCCCTTCTGATTTACACAGCAGGAAATAAGCAGAGTTTATAACTGAATTAACCAAGAGACTGGACAGTAAATCATTTGCAAAGTTGGGCTGGAAACCTGACTTCTCCCTGTCCACAAGGCTGCATTTCTTGCTGAGGATGAAAAGTTCACATATGAAGAGGCGTTGCCTGCAGTCTTTTCACTGCACTTAGTCAAATTTTTGGGTTAAAAATACATTTCCTTAGTGTGTGATGCTTTCGGGGAGTCTTTTCTGAAATAGAGAAGCTCACGGCTGATTAGCAGGGGGTTATCTTAAAGGGTTGGGTTTACAGACTTGCAGTGGTTTTTCTGGAAATGTTAGAAATATGTGTCAGTTTAAATATATTCTGGGTTTATAAGGAAAAATAAGCTTTTGGAGGGAGGAGGAATGGAAATAGAAGATAGTTTATATATTGTATGTATAAGAATGCTGAAGATAAGGGAGAAATAGGAATTTTTGAAATATATTCCTTATTAAACATTTCTATAGTGCTTATGAAGTGCCAGTTCTTGAAAACTCCCTATCTTGAGGAGGTCTTATTATTTGAATGAAAAGAAAAAGGATGGTAGGAAAATTTTATATATTTTATTGGGTTTTTTTCTAAGAGTTGGGAACATGTTGATATGTGTGATGACATTCTAGATTTCTTACAGGCATCCTTGCAAAAAAAAAAAGAACATTTCTGAAGTTTCCCCTGAAGGATGAAGTCCATGTGGATGACTTAAGGCAGGACATTGTGGGGTGGAGTTACAGCATTTGATTTTATGCATTTAATTGAGGTACCCAAGATAGGGCTTGGACCTTTGAAGTATCAGATCATCTACTGGAGTATCATGGAATCATAGAAATATCCTGAACTGGAAGAGGCCCACCAGGATCATCAAAGCCCCAACTCCTGGCCCTGCAGAAGACAGTAATAATTCCCTTTCTTTTAACTGCCAAGGACTGAGAAGTCTCCGAGTCTCCTGTGCTCAAGATGACCCCGAAATGTGTAAAAAGTCTCTTTTCTCCAACCCAGCTGTCCAAGAACAAGTCTGAGGTCTTTGGCTTTTGGTTTCAAGGTTGTTTATTGTTGGTTATCAGAAAAGCATTTTCAGCCTGGCCTGCAAAGGTCTGTTCAGCAGAGCAGACCGAGGCCCTCTCCCCTCCCCTGGGGCTTGTGCTATTTTTATACTATAAACTAAGTATACTTTATTTACAGTTACTTTACAATAGCTATCACCTACATTAGACTGTGTCCTTCTACTTTACATCAATGCCAAAGTGCCACCATCACCCAAAAGATGGAGGCTGGGAAGAAGGAAGAAGAACAGGACAATGTCCAGTTCCCTCCATCTTGCCTCCCAGCTCACCATAGCAAGAATCCTAAACCTATTCACACAGTGGTGGTAATTTGTTCCGTGGATCAAACTCAAAGTCACCGGGGTCTCTGACTGCATGCCAGGGTCTCTGACCCCCCTGCCAGGGCTTCAAACCCCCCTCACCTGGGCTCAGATCACCCAGGTCAGTCAGAGGGACGTCCTGGGTCCCCACAAGAAGGATTTACTTGGTAAATGTAGGTCGAATTAAGATGCCTGATTTTCATTCCTGAAGTTAAGAAATGTGATTCACTCTTCAGTCAGGCCAATAAGAAACATAGAAGAGGCATCCCCCTGAGGGGATTAGGGTATCAGCTGAGCAGAAGAGACTCTCATCCTATGAGGAACAGAGTAGAAAGGATCCAAAATTCAACGAGGCACTGGCAGATGAGTATGAAGAAGCAGTGGATGCAAACCTCCTTAGAAAGCAATAAGAAGGAATTTTGCCTGGGTTTTCTGAAGAAGGTCTTCAAGGAAGATATCAGGATGGTCAAGACATCAAGTGTGGAATCTGAGCATTGCTTTGCCTCTGGGAATCAGAGAACTGTCTGAGAGGTGGAGAAGTGTTTGCAGTAGCTGAAACAGAGGAGGGTTATTTACCAGTTTCCCTTGATATAGCAAGTGTTCAAACCCTTTTGTAATTCTGGTTGCTCCACCAGGACTATTAGAAGGTGATATCTACAATTTGTGAAGTGCAGTGTCCATAATCAGCTGCAGCTCGTGACCCTGCTGGCACTGAGGTCCTCTGACAGGCCTGCTCTCCTGACTGATAATGGTCCCATCAAGCCATCCCCAAAGTATGGGAACCCAGGATGGAGGGAATCTTTCTCTGCCTGTCCTGAGGACTCCTGACCCTCAGGAAAGCTCCTTTCAACCTCTGTCCATGAGAAAGCTTCCAAAGCTTTCTGAGGGGTTGGAAACAACCGAAGTGTGAATTAGATAGCAGTGTAGTTAGTAATTATTATTTAATGGAAGTTTCCCTTCTTCTCCTTCACTTACTCCATTTTCTGCAGTGTTGAGAGCACAGTCTCATTGGATGGAGTTTGCTGCAGTGCCACGTTAGGTGAATAGATTAATAACCAGTTATTGGTAGCACAGTAATAACAATATATGTTTAGAATACATAGTGTTAAATAATTGGATTGTTCATTTTGTATCTAAGGGGACATTTTGTCTCCTGGAGGACAGAATCCCCTCGTGTTTGTAAGAGAGCAGAGCCTGCACCATCCATGGCTCAGAACTTATGATAAGAGACAATAAACACTGAAGACTGAAAAAAGAAATTCCTCTGCTTCATTCACAAAACCAAAGAACTCAGGGGGTTGGCCAGGGAAGGCCACCCTACATGTTAGGAATAACCCAACGCCAAAGGAGTTCTACTCTTCTTGTACATCATCACACCACTGCTCTATAAGGAGTTCAAGATCCCATTTCAGCACCAGGATTGTGTCTGGTATCCTGCTAAATGTCTTTACATTTGAGCTTTTTGCCCAGAAAAGTTGTGAAGATGTTGATGCCCCATCCCTGAAAGCATTCAGTGCCATGTTGGATGGGGCTTGGAGTGACCTGCTTTGGTGGAAGGTGTCCCTGTCCATGGCAGGGGTTTGGAACTGAATGGTCATTAACCCAAGCAGTTTTATGGTTCTATGATTTAACTTCTTAATCCTTGGCATAGCATCTTGTATGTCTACAAATTCATTTTTTTCCTCCTAAATTCACATATCTCCATTTTTTTCATGACCATTTTAGATTCCACTTCTGTTCAACAAAATGTGTCTACATATACCCCACCCTGCTGATATTCACAAGAATGTAGTTATACTTTCTTTTACTAAAACAAGTCAGTAGTTGTATTTGAAATAGAAGCAGGTCTAAGAAACATCACCAAGAAATCTCATTTAAGATCCCCTTCTATTCTGATGCTAAGAAGCTTCAAAATTACTCTTCAAAGAAGCTTCATAATTACTCTTCAAAAGTGATTTGCCAATTATCCCTTCCTCACTACAATGGTTCCTCCTAACCTTACTGCTAAAAACTTTTCTTGCCTCATACAGCATCATATTTTACCATCTTTCTCTCATCTGGCTTTTTCTAAGTGAGGAATTGAATTAGGTTATTTGAAACTATTTCCTATAGTGCATTTGCATTTTATTTATTTGTCTTTAAGAAGGTGATTATCTTCTCAGTATGTTCAGATGATTGCTTAATAATTTCTTCTAGCATCTGCCCGCAGATTGAAGTTAGGCCTAGCAGTCTGTAATTTCTCAGTCATCAACTCTGTTTTTTGCAAGCAGGTTCTATATTTGTCCCTCTTCAGTCCTCTGGTACTTCTGAATCCTCCACAGACTCTTGAAGATAATCACTAATGACTCAGTTTGCTTTAGCTGGTTTCCTGCAAAATCTTCAAGACCCAACTGATTCAAACATCTCTGCCACCATGAAATACTTGAAACCCACTCTTCCTGTGACACATCCTCCATCCAGTCTCCTGTGGTAAGAATAATTCTGTCAGCATCTACTCACAGGTTACCATCCTTGCCAAGACAAGCAAAATGTCCCTTGGGTACCTCAGCTCTCTCTGCACCCTTATTAATCATCACTATTTTACTTCTGATTTCTAGAAGCATTAATATCTTTCTGATGATAGAGCTGAAGCTCAGGAGTTGTTTTCTCTCTTTGGAAATGAGATTCACCAGGGCTCCTGTGTATTCTTGGTCACTGAAATAAGCAATTAAGTGGCAAAGTGGCCTCATCCCTGCTGTGCTGCAGCTGTTGTGCTTTGGTGACACTAAACACAATGCTGGGAAAATAATCCAGGTGTTTTTTAACAAGGAAAGTAATAAACCAGAAGAAAATGCATTGTTTTCCCCACCACCCTGTGGTGATTTCATAATTTCTTAAATTTCTTAAATTTCATAAATCCTTTCAGAGCATTAGCACATCACAAAATCATCAGGTTTGGAAGAGACCTTAGAGGTCATTGAGTCCAACCATCAGTGTAGCACCACCATAATCAGCCTTTAACTATAACCCACATCCTGATACTTCTTGAATACATCCAGAGGCAGTGACTGGAAGAGGGAGTGACCTCCCTCAGCAACTTATTCCAATGCCCAATCCCTCTTTCAGTGGAAAAAAAAAAAGAATCTAAACCTCCCCTGGCACAACTTAAGAGCATTTCCTTTGTCATCTGAGATGTGTCAGAAGAGAACAACTCTCCCCTCACTCCAGCCTCCTTCCAGGTAAGCACAGCAGGCTGT
The DNA here is from genome assembly GCA_013399455.1 of Anthoscopus minutus. Taxonomy (NCBI): domain Eukaryota; kingdom Metazoa; phylum Chordata; class Aves; order Passeriformes; family Paridae; genus Anthoscopus; species Anthoscopus minutus. The sequence continues at coordinate 17,222 of VWYI01000085.1, read as the reverse complement.
AGCTTCATGTGACAAAGTGCCTCAAGGTGACCACGTTACCATCTGTAAAAAGATCTGTAAAAAACATTTCTCTTTTCCCCAAAATGCTTCACTTTTGAAGCAAAATGCTACCTTTGCACGGGCTCTGGTGTCTGCCCAGCACTGCAGAGAATCAGTTCAGCTGATTCACCTGGCAGGGAAATTCCTCAAAAGCAGAAAGGAGTTGCAGTTCTCAGTCCAGGGCTGGAGCTGGCACACAGTGGCACTTTGGGAGGGTGAGGAGGGGCAGAAGTGAAGGAACAAGACACATTTCTTGAGAGATGTGTTTTTACATCAGCTCAGCCAAGTGACACAGCTTCACCCTGAGGGGACAGTGAGCCCCAGTGCCTTGACAGAGATGGAACAATGGGAACCTCTTTCCAACCAGATAAAACCTCTCTTCTGACTGTCACTCCAGTAGGCGTTTTCTTTTAGACTTTGTTAATCTTTGGATCAGCCTTTGGAACAGAGCAGCCAGTTTGCCCAACCTTCTGTAATCTTCCTTTCCATGCAATGATCCAGCTGTAGCATTCCTTAGAACATAATGTCTGCAAGCATTAATAATAATGATGGAAAGGGCTTTGCAAAGCATCTGAGGAGGAAGCTCATTCACTTTCCTGCATACCCGTTCACCAGACCCTTTTATTCCTTTAAATATTAAAGATTACATTCAATGTAAGCATCAAGAGGCTGATTTTCAGAAGTGCTGAGCTCCCATTGTCTTCAGTGGGCGTCATGGCTGCTCAGCAGTTCTGAAAATCAGCCTCTTAATGATCAGCATATTGCAAAAATATTTAACAGCTAAATATTTCCCATCCCTTCCTTTTCATTCTCAAGCCAACAAGACTTCTCCCTATCCCACACCCTGTTCCCTGTAGAAGGACTCCTTTTGTCCCTCTGTCCCATGTAGCCCCTTCACCTGACACCTTGCAGGTCATGCTCTTTACCTGGAGCACATTTGGTGGGAGTTGTCTGATCAGCTGTGATTATCTGCACTGTGGGTGTCAGTGTCTGGGCAAGTTGCCCTGGATTCTGCTCACAGTCAATGGAGGGTGAGTCAGCAGAGTCAATGGAGCTTGGGGTGTGATTTCCCATCCCAAAATAGGCACCCACATTTGGCCAGATGACTCACACTGAACTCTATTAACTACATTTTCTATACCTCCAGTGTCTTCAATGGGAGGCAAGAGGCTCAGGTGGGACACCTGTATGACATCCTTAAAGTGAAATTAAATTAATCCCACCCCTTCTGTGAACCTGTACATCAACTCGCTGCATAAATCACACACCTCCTTCCTTAAGAACTTCTGTGTTGGTGTCTACAGGGAATGAATCAAGTAATAAAGAGTAGTGAAGTAGAAAGGTAATGGTAGGTCATAGCAGAAAGTCAGACTGAATCATAGGTTGGATAAAGTGGAGCAGATTTATTGAATCCAGTGGAGTCTTTCTCCTTCATATAAGAATTTTGCTTCATAGAATTAAAAAAAAGAGAAAAAGAAAGGAAAAATAAAAGCTAAGTGTGAACTCTCAAGGTGTACCTTAGCCATTTCTTTTTCATGTGAATGTATGGTTCATCCTATTTTTCTTCCAACTTCACTATTATTCTCTAGATTAGGAGATTTTCACCAGGGGTAGGCAGTTTCTCCTCCTGGCCCTTCCTGTGTGCAGTGTAATACTTCAGGACCTCAGTGATTCCTGCTCTAGGGACTGATAGGATCTGTTAGGATCTCTGCAGGACAGGCTTCAACTTCTCCCAGTGTGAGATCACCCATCAAATACCCTCCACCTCCTTTGCAATACAAACTCACCTTTATCCTCAGCTTTGTGCCCCAACTAGAGACTTTAAACTCTATTTCCTTCTAATTTCAACGTTCATTTAGGATCTGGGAAGTTCCCTGTGGACTAACTGTCAGATTCTGTTGGCAGGAATCAGCAGTTGATTTCCAATCTGAATGTTTACCCCAAACAAAGTGGCTTTACCTGGTGCATCCTGGAAACTGCAAATGCTTGTCAGTGAAGCTTAGGAAGCAGCACAGCAGGAGGAGCCTAGTTATGAAACAGATATGTAATAAGCAAAATGGAACATGGAGAAATAGGGAGTAATAATACTAAATTGAATTTAATTAGTTCTCCTCTGGTCTTTATTATCACCATCTTTTGCTATTATAAGCACAGATGCTGTTGCCACTTTCTACATATTTAAAAGACAAAGTCCACTCTCTCCTCTGCCTTAGACATTTCCTCTTAACTCCCTCATTCATGACACCTTCCAGTTTAAAATGACCCTTCTGTGTTATAAAACCCACCACAGAGACAGAGCAGCCTCTGCCACAATTGTCCTCTCTTTCATTATTAGCAGGCATTTCCTGGGTTATTTCTGCTGCCAGTGTCTTCCCTACAGCTCTGACTTTATCCTTGTGTCCCATTTGTTCTGACTCATTTCAAACATAAGTTGAAAACAGCTCATCTCTCCCCAGCTCCTGCCTGTTAATTTCTCCTTCCCTCACTTATAATTTAGCTGCAACGATCATATTTAACTTGAGACCATTACATGGGTGCAATTGCTATGAGAGGTTCTGCATGTCATAGTAGGTAGGCAATTTGTCATGGAGCACATCAGCTAATGAGCACTTTGGATCTGATTGGGCTGAGCTGCCGAGGACAGGCTGTGTTACCAAACCTCTCTTTTTGTGGAGATTGAACAACATGTTCCATTACTCCATGTCAGAAAATGCTGAAGAAACCAAACTGTCCCTTTGTCTTTCTTTCTCTTGTCTCTGCATGCAGATCTGTGAATGTATAGCACCTACTGACACACAAATCACCGAAAAATATAAAAATCTTCCATAATGAAGCCCTGAGATCTGTCGCTGCTGAAGGTTGTAGTGTCACTCAGGGACTCACTGACAAGCTTTAAGGAGAGAGATGGATTCCTGGGAATGAAAGAGCTAACATCTATCAGCCATAATTGAGCAAATTAATAGCTTTGTGAAGTCTCTTTTTTTTGGTTAGGATCCCATGAAATGACAATAAATGTGGCAGAGTTTCTCTTGCAGCCTCTTCTTGCTTTTTTATTTTTTCTTTCTGCTCTTGTGTACAACAGGTAATTACTCTGAAGAAAAGGGAACCTCTAAAAAACCATCAGCAATTTTAGCAGTGAAACACAAGTGTAAAAGGTAAAGACTGAAGTATGTTTATCATTCCCTCTAAAGGAGGGAGAGAGGGAGGAATTTTGAAGGAAGGTTTCTTTGCATTTGGATACCAGTTTTGCCACAAATATTGTCTCAGTCACAGCAGGAATCAGTAAGGAACCAGATACAAGATCTGCAAGTTCCGCCTTAGAATCACAGAATCGCTCAGGCTGGAAAAGACCTCCAGGATCATCAAGTCCAACCTCTGACCAAAGACCACCACACCCACTAAACCATACCCCAGAGTTCCAAGTCTACTCCTTTTTAGAACCCTTCCAGGGATTGTGACCCCAGCACCTCCCTGGATAACTTGTTCCAATCCTTACCCACTCTTTCAACAAAGAAATTTTTCCTATATATTTGACCAGAACCTGCCTTTGGTGCAACTTGAGGCTGTTTCCCTTTGTCCTGTAATAAGTTGCCTGGAAGAAGAGCCCTATCCCCACCTCCCCACAACCTCCTTTCAGGTAATTCTGGATTCTAATCTGCCACTTCCCCATCACTGGGCAGGGACTTTATGGCTCTTTCCTTCCCACTTCTCCACTATTTTTAACCATCAATGGCTGTACTGCAGCACTTCACTGCAGAAACAAACACTGGCAGGTTTTCCTTGAGACATGGATTTTGCTCAGTGCTTGCAACCAGAGGAATGAAATCTTAGAGGATGAAAGTTTAGAGGATTAAAATTTTAGGAAGAAAGTTTAGTAGCCTCCACTGGAGAAAAGGAGGCTAAGGGGAGATCCGATTGCTCCCTATAAATACATGGAATAAGGTCGTAGCCGGGTGGGGGTTGGTCTCTCCTCCCAAGTTACAAATGACAGGACATGAGGAACTGGCTTCAAGTTGCATTGGAGAAGTTTGGATTAGAAATTAGGAGAAATTTCTTTATGGTAAGGGCTGTAAATCACTGAAACTGGCTGCACATGGAAATGGTGGAATCACCTCCCCTGGAACTGTTCAAAAACCACATGGCTATGGCACCAGAGGACATGGCTTAGTGGTCAACATGGTAGTAGTGGTGCTGGGTTGATGGTTGGGCTTGGTCATCTTAAAGGCCTGTTCCAATTTCCATGATTCTGTCGTTTTATGCTTCTAAGAACCCGGAAGTGGATGATTTGCATTCCCATTATCAGAAGTAAAAATAAAAAAACCAAAACCAACTTGTTTTGCTCTCTTTAATTATTGTCAGTTCTCTGTATTTTGGACAACTTATTACTCTTGCCTTGTGTGTTCTCTGAAGTGTAACAAAGGCAGCAAATTTTTGGCATCAATATCTTCATAAAGGACAAGGAAACTGTTTGGATACAGGCAGGGTGAAGGTGCTGCTGCAGGATCAAGTTGGTGTTATTTGGACCAAACCAGTACACCTCACTACTCACCAAGCTGAATTTTACAAGTAAACACAGATAAGAAAGTGGGGCCTGAATTCATCTGCAGATGCCCTAATACCCAGTGTGGCACAATATTCTGTCACTCCCAGGCCCATGCCTTAACCTGTTTTCAATTTTTTGTACAAAAGAGAAAGCCATCCTAAGGAATCAATTTAACTCTGTCTTCTTAAAGCATTCCCTTCAGCTTTAAAATAATATTTACATATTTTTCCCACCCACTATCTAGTTTTTCTTTTCTTTTGCTTTTTTTTTCTTGAAAGACAGCAGTTTCCCAGTATTTCTCTCATTACAGCATTTACAGAGTAAAATGAGATTATGCTATTTACTTTTATTTTTCTAGTCTCTGAAATATCTCAGGTCTCCCAGATCTATTAAAAAATAAACTGAAGTGGGTCAGTCTTCTTCTAAGAAAATTCCTTTTTGTGGAGCTTGCCTGGATTGGTTTTTAAAGCCTTCTGAAGTAAAAAGCAGGAAGAAAGAACCTCAATTTCTTAGTGTTTTCCCAACAGAACCAAATATTTCTCACACGTCAGTCACATGTCACTGGGTCTGATCTGTGAACACTGTATAGTTTGTTAAATGTTCTCAGTTCCTAGTTGTAAGGACAGATGAAACATTCACAGTCAGGGCTTCAGGGACATGCAGTCCCTGTGCTTGGTGCTTTGCAGTCGAGCTCCTAATTCTTCTGGGGCTTGAGGATGGTTCATTCTCTGATTTTTCTAGGTGCTTTCATTTTTTTGTTTTGTTTTCTCCAGCTCAGATTTATAATTTATGTATTTATTTATTTATTGATTCTCTGGAGGAGAAAAAACTGGAAAACACAGCAATTTAAAACGCAAAGCCGTCCTTGAGTCCCCAAAGTTTGTGTGATAACCAGGAGAGAAGAGCTGGTTGATAACTTAGCACATGCAACCAGCATTATTTATTCATTATTTAAGAATATAAATGCATCAGTTTCTATCTTGGTACCTATCAGTTTGTTTCTTCCCACATCACTTCCCACTCTGGCTGTTCCAGAGCTTCACAACTCTTATGTTGACAGGCTTCTAATTTTTAGTCTCCATGTCTTTGTGGCTAGTTCGCAAAAATTTGTCCTTGTGACAACTTTTTCTGTTGCTTTAAGTAGCTTGTCTCCCATCCTGATGTTGATTCTCCTGTTTTATTCCTAGAGATTGGTCATCCCCTTCCTCAGCCTCTGCTCTCCTGGTCTGAAGCAGCCATGGGTAGTGCAAAAACACACATACACAGTCTCAAAATGAAACACACAACCATCAAAACAACTCTTACGGGATTTGAACTTGGTTTTGTTGGAACAAACAGCCTTGTCCAAATCACCCAAGCCACCAAGCAGCTGTAAGACTTCACAGTTCTACTTTTTGAGAGTGATATTGTCCCTTTCAGGCTTTCAGGAGGAGTAGTAACATTTAGAGTTAATTGGAATGCTCTCTCCTGACATCAGTGCAATCAGATCCAGTTCCTTTGTGGAAAATATCATTAATGTGCAGAAATGTGAGGAATTTATGGGTTAAACCATAGAGCAGGGTATCATACAGGATCTGACTGATTTTTCCTTGTTTATGGGATATGTTAGGAGAATTTTGGGCTTAGCACAGGAGATAAAAGGGTGTGATGGTGCAGATGTTTATCCATTGTTGTCCTCATCCAGTATCCTGTCATTCATTGTCACAGCACTCATTCCTGTGCTGGGGAATTGCATTAAGAATGTCACAGGGCTAATTACTAAATTGTCTGGCTAGGGTCTATGCCATATAAGAGGACTGGAGCACCTCTTCTATGGAAAAAGGCTCAGAAAAATGAGGTGGTTCAGCCTGTAGAAGGGAAGACTCCAGGGAAACTTCAGAGCCTCCTCCAGTGGCTAAAGGGGCTCCAGGAGAGCTGGAGAGGGACTTGGGACAAGACCTGGAGTAACAGGACAAAGGGAAATTACTTCAAACTGAGAAAGGCCAAGTTTAGACTGGATATTAGGAAGAAATTTTTCCTTGTGAGGGTGGTGAGGCCCTGGCACAGGGTGCCCAGAGAACCTGTGAATGCCCCATCCCTGGAAATGTTCAAGATCAGACTGGACGGGGCTTGGAGCAAACTGGAATAGTGGAAGGAGTCCCTGTCCATTGCAGGGGACTGGAATGGGATTTTCCTTAAGGTCCTTTCCAACCCAAGCCATTTTTTGGTTCTCTGGTTCTGACATTGGCCTTGACTGATATCCTCATTCCATGCATTCCCCAGCCATCCTTTCCAGAGGAATTCCATTGCTCCTTCTCCTGTGGGTCTCAGATGTGCACACTCATGATTCAAAGACGAGGTGAAACTCACATTTAATTCCCTACAGCAGTCCCAAGGAAGATTTCCAGAATTCTGGACCACTCTGGTCTTCTACATTTTGCTAACATTCCACTTACCTACTCTGTAAGCTGGAGCTAAGCTGCAGGCCATCATTTCCTCTGAAACCTGAGAAGTTTTTGCTGTTCTCTCAGCTTCTCTGTCAGCTTGCTCTTGGCAAAGTTAGACTGCATGAAGAAGAAAAAACCTGCCAATTATATCCTCACTGTCTGCTACTCAGGGGGCAAACACATGTCTTATACATTATGATTCAGAATCCTGCTTGCACATGTTTTTTTTACCAGCTTCTGAATTCTCTGTATTGATCTGTCAGCTGAAGAAAACAACAAAAGAGATGTGAATGAGGAGTATGGTAAAATGCAAATGGTGTTTGGGTGGTAATTCGGGGTGAAAATTTACTCCCACAAAAGGGCAAGAAAACTTCCTAGCAGCTTTCCTTCCCAGCAGACCCAGTTTTGTCCTCATGAGGAAAAACCACTGAAGAATATTGGTGACTAAAAATTAGGTGACTGCAAAATTAGTTTTTATTATTTTATTATTTATTTATTTATTAGGTTTTATTTGTAAGTGGCTTTCTCTCGACTCAAAATCAAAAGATTTTGACTTAGATCCATTTGACTAAGATTCATTGTTTGCTTCTGGCCTCCAAAAATAGCACAGAGTCCACAATGTCCTCAGCAATCACAGAAGGTGACATTCCAGAATCTGGCAGAAGCTCCTGACTCAACATGACCTTTCCTTGGTATGAAGCCCTCCCAAAACACTTTTCTATGTTTCTTTTTCTTACCTCCTTTAGGAAGCAGCTCCCAGTGTGATGCCCATCCCTGCTCTCTGTAAAGAGCAAAGCCAAACAATCACCTGGAATCTCACCAGTGGGAAGGGACCAGTTGTTTGTGATCTGGGAGTGAACCCAGCAGTTTGGACAATGGCAGGAGTGAAACATGGGGATGAACCCTAAAATTATGGTTGCTGCACTCACAGGGACATGCTGACACTGCTGGGAGAACAGCAGGGCTCTGTTTTGTCACACTCACATTCGTCCTTTCCTTTGCAGATTTCCTACATCAAGCTAGAAGAAGTCATCTGGCACTGGAGCTGTATAAATGGCAGAGAAATTCCCCATCAGCTATTTTTGGGAAAAATCAATTCTCTCTGTATTCAGGAAGCTCTGAGCTTGCTAAGCTCCCTACCTTTTAACTGCAAATTACTCTAAATATTTTCCCCTTATCATCAATACAGCACAGGGAAGCAAATCCAGTTCAAGGCTGAGCTGGTAAATTTTCAAACCAGCTGAAGCCAGGTGTTTTATTAATTTATTTTTACCTCTGTGTGCAAAAGCCAGACTGTCTTGAAAGCCATGGAAGTCCTGCTTTGATGCCCAAAATGGTCTAAACTCAACCATCTGGTGAGGATTTATGTTACTTACTGTATCTATGGGAAGGGATGGATGCTGGCGCTCCTGCCAGAGTCTCTGTTGCTAGTAACCTAAAAAAACATCCGTAGAGTTGGTGGCCATTAGGTAAACAAAAAGAGGCAGGGCCAGGAGTAAGAAGTTTCAGGTCCAAACCTGAGCAACTTGTGAGAATTGAGGCCAAAAAGTGCTCCAAAAATTATTTGCGATCAATGTGCTCAATATTGATGCTCAGTTTGTTCAACCTGGGCCAAATTTCACAGTCATAGAATCTCAGAGCAGTTTGTGTTGGAAAGGACCTTAAAGTTTATTCAGTTCCAACCCTCTGCCATGGGCAGGGACACCTCCCACTAGACCAGGCTGCTCAAAGCCTTTCCAACCTGGCATTAATACATCCAGGGATGGACAGCCCGCTGCCTCTCCATGCCAGGAGCTCTCCCCACAGGGGTGCATCTCCTGAGGAATGGCTGTGGCAGAAGAAAACACCAGGAACTGCTGCTGCCAGGCCCCACCAAGCTGGCCTTGTACAACCTGCTTGGCGTGGTATGAGACCCAAAATGATTTGCCTTCGAGCTGCTGTTGTAATTTCCATCAGAAGCGTGCTTCTGACTTAACGCTGTGCTTTATGCAATTTATGACAATATTTCTCCCTGAATAGCTTTTTGTAGAATGTGTACAACTGATTCTGCAGACTGCTGGTTTCCTTACTTAACATCTATTTTATGGGCTGCATTTTAAATTCCTTTAAGTACAAGCAGTTGAGGAACAAGTTTTTGAGAGAGAGAGAAAGAGAGAGATCACTACTCAGTGCCAACTCCCTCTTGCACAGACTGTATATTCTTTATAGGCCAAAACCTTCTCCCCCAGAGACTGCAGCACTTCAGGAGCAGACAGAGCAATCCCAGCCTATGTAAATCACTTAAAATTATAAAAGTCTTGTGAGATTCTTCCATCTATAAGATGGAATGTTGGTATTGATATGATAGTAATTTTTAGCTGAGATCACAGACCTCTCAAACCAGGCATTACCCAAATCCATGGGGAGAATTTGTTCCTGCTTCAGGAACCTTAAGTTGTAAACATCAGTATGAGATAAAGGATGGAGGAATAAACAAAGGCTACTGCAGCAGATGCATCTACACTGTCAAATAACTCCCACACCATGGTCCCCTGATCGTCCACATTACATAAATATTCATTCTCTGGGTTTATTTTTTTTGTTTATGTGAACCTAATAGTCCACACCAGAGTGAAACCTGGATGACTGTGGGATGAATCCCCTTTGTGTAAATGGAAACACACCAGGTTTAGCTTCTTGCCCCATGCAGAGTACTCCAAGACTTCACTAGACTGCCACTGCAAGCCTCCAGTAATATTCTCTTATAATCATGCCATAAAACCCAACATTGGTGCGCAGCAGTGAAGCTTTCGAGTGTTTCAGGCAGCTTTGTAATGAAAAAAAAAACAAAACAAAACAAAAGAAAACAAACGAAAACCACCCAACAAAAATCCTATGCATAGAACTTGATAGTTATTTTCCACTGTACTCTGTGCTGGTGAGGCCCCACCTTGAAACCTGGGATCAGTTTTGGGCCCATCACAACAATGAGAACACTGAGGAGCTGGAGAATGTCCAGGGAAGTACAATGGAGCTGGGGAAGGGGCTGGAGCACAAGGCTGATGAGGAGCAGCTGAGGGAGCTGGGGGTGCTCAGCCTGGAGAAATGGAAGCTCAAGGGGCACCTTCTCACTCCCATAACTCACCTGACAAGAGCCAGGTGGAATCAATCTCTTCTCCTAGATAACAAGTGAGTGGCACCAGGTGAGGTTTAGATGGGACATTAGGAAAAATTTCTTCACCAAAAGAGTGGTCAAGCATTGGAACAGGCTGCCCAGGGAAGTTGTGGAATCACCCTCCTTTGGAGTGTTCAAAAGGCCTGTAGATGTGGTGCTTGGGGACACATTTCAGTGGTGGGCATGGCAGTTTAGGGTTAATGATTGGCAACAGTGATCTTGGAGGTCTTTTCCAACATTAGTGATTCTATAATTCCATATCTTGAAGCTGTGGAGGCATCAGCATCACAGTTTGGCCAAGGACCTGCCTGATCCGTTCCAGAGGAGCCAATCCAGGGTGAGGTAGATAAAGCTGCTCTGCCCTCCATACTCAGAGTCCCAGAGCAGACATTGTAAATATAAACAAAAATAATCCTGTGACAGAAGAGTCCATTCAACTCTCAGTGCCTTTCTCCCAGCTCCAGCTTCCTTGCCACTGAGCCCAGCCTGGGAAAAGGGGTTTGAAGGGAAGATTTAAGTCTAATTTGCTCCCAAGGGATAATGACAACATGATCACAGCACGCTGAGCAGTGGTAGTATGGAAACACCAGAACAAAAACGAACATGTCACAAAGATTTTGTTATGCTCTCCCACACCCCATATATGGTTCCAGCCCCAAAGCCTTATAATTCTGTGTGTATTTAGGGTAAGGTGTTCACTGCTGATCAGATGGTCTTCTGCAAAGCCCAGGAATTACTCAAAACCCCCCAAAATCTCTGTGATGCATCAGATTTCCTGGCCCTCTGTACCCAGCAGCTGGCTGTAGATCCTGGCTGAAGACTTTAAAGGCTCTGCTGGTTGTTCTGGAATGGGATGATCTGCACTGTGTGAAGTCTAAACTCTTGAAATGCTGTAAAAGTCTGCACCACCAAATGACAAAACTTGGTTGGACAGCTTAGGAAGACAGGTCTTTTTCTGATACTTGTGGAAGCCTAGTAGGAAATCTGGGGTATTTTGTGGCCAGAAAAGCAGCTAATTATGTATCTCATGGTGCTGCACTACTACTACTACTACTACTATGACTACGACTACTACTACGACTACTACTACTACTACTACTACTACTATTATTATTATTATTATTATTATTATTATTATTATTAAAACTTTATTTCAGATATATGTGAACCATGTAGCCATATACATGAGATAGATGCTTCAATTCCTTGCTGTTAATCTCATTTCATTTAATTAATTTCATTTGGCCTTTCTTACAAGAATTCATGCTTGTAAAACAACTTCCGTCTGCCTCGCCTGCCTATTTCATATGCAGAGAGATGAGATTTTCAAACCTTCACAAAACAAAAGAAGAAGTTATAATTTAGGAAATCTACTCAGTAATCTATGACACAAAATGCTTCTCTCTTCTTTTCTGTCTCCTGTCCTATTCTCAAAAGGCTGTGCTGTCTTAGTTTTCTCAGGTTCGCTTCCCCTGTCCTCTCCCTCTCTCGTTTTCCTGGCTTTCCTTGTGCCAATCACAGTTCTGTTGTGCTGTTACCCCAAATGAAATATAGCTCCTCTCCTCTCCTCTCCTCTCCTCTCCTCTCCTCTCCTCTCNTCTATACTCCTTCCAGCCTCCTCCTCCCCTTCTACCTACTGTGTTTTATTTCATGGCACTTCATTTCATTTAATTTCATTTCAATTTTGAGGCAGTACAAAAACTTGAGCACAATATTCCAGGTGAGGGCATCTCATTAAATGCTATAATGGTGCCGTGTTCACTGTTATTCTCATTTCCGTGCTTTCTGCAGAATAGGATTTTCTTTTCTTTTGCAACTGCCATTGTGGATGTGACAGATATATTCATGGAAATATCCATATTTGGACTCTGAAAGGAAGAATTTAGAGTCCCACAGAGGTTACTGCAGGTATCTGTACTGCAAGCTCAAAGATGCAGCTCAGCAGGCAAATTCTTCACTCTTATTTTCCACAGTAACTTTTGTCTGGCTGTAAAGAAATCTTAGGCTGAATTGCTTTGGTTTGTTTTGCTTTCATTTTAGAGGAGGTAGAGGTCTAGGGAAGGAAGTTTCCTCATCAATACAAAAATAATTTGGATCTGAGTTCAGGTCACTTCTTGACATAGAAAAATATTGAATAAGATGTTTTGTCTCACTGAGTTTTTATTCTCCATCAATAAAACAGCATTTTCTAATCTAACTTCTTATTCACTGGGATGGAAGCACATGGAACTTGGAGGAGGTATTTCTTGAATACTCATCAACTCTTTCCTCCATGAGACTCCTCCCAGAAGATCTTTGACTTTCTCAGTCTTCAATGCCTTAGGATTTCTGTCCTGTGTTGCAGTAGTGCAGTGTAGATGTGATGTGAGCACAGTGGAGGCGCCTTGGGCTCCAGCAATGAGAATATGAACAGGACCTTACCAAGGAACCTGGTCTAGGACTGGCCTAAGAGCAGCCACTGTGTGAGAAAAGATGTGTTAATCTCTTCCTCTGGGTTAGGGAAGCTGGAGACAGGAACTGGTTGTGCAGTCAAGTCTGAATTAATCTTCATAGACCTCCAGTGTTGTCCATGCAAAGGATGTTTTTTTGGAAGATGAGCAGGAGTGTGCAAAGTTCTGCTCAGCATCATGGGCTGCTGCAAAGAAAGTCAAGGTTTCCAATAATTCCATGGTCCAGAGGGAGAAGAAATGACAATCTGGACATTCTGGGATAGAAAGGCCTGGAACTGCTGTGTGCCTAAGCCTGTATTCCCATTGTTTCCACACTGACTTTATCAACATGTAAAGGCACATTCCTGCCAGCCATGCGCCTGGCAGGGAGATGAATTTTCCTCACAGGAGCTTTGGGTTATATTTACTCCTTGCAAGTGACATAGGAAACCACTGGCACCAGGTCAATGTGGATATTTTCATACTTAAACACTTAAGCTCTTCCAATCTTTTCCTTCATGCAGCCTCCTCTATACCTTCCCTCCTACTCTGTGTTAAAACTGTTCCCACAGCAGCTTACCAGCTCCAGCATCAGTTTTATCCCAGCTGGCTCGTGCAGTTGAATCCTAAGCACAGACTATGAATTCTGTCTTCACAGAGCCTTCCTGTCTATTCAAACAAGTTGAGAACAAAGTTAATAGAAGAAAATTCCCTTCATCTCTCTTATTCCTTGCTACATATGCTAGGTGATTTTTTTTGTGTTGTGTTGATCAAAACACAGTGATAGAAAAATATTATATACTTGGGTTTCCTCAGGAAAGTTAAATAGTGAATTTCTTGTTTTCCCATCCTAGTAGATTTAAGAAAGCTGATATTATGAAAATATGGAATCATATAATCACAGACTGTTTTGTGTTGGAAAGGATCTTAAACATCATCCAGTCCCAACCCCCTGCCATGGGACAGGAATCTACAATGTTCTTTTGGCTCTTTGAAAGGAGGGAAAGTTTTGAATAAAATAACCCTTAAATTTCCACATACTACTAGAAATCAATAGAGTAAGAGAAAATATTTATCCATATCTGTAAATTTAGAGATTCTGTTTAGCCACAGGAAATAACTCTGTGCAAGTCCAGAATCTCCTACATCTTTTCATTCACCAAAGAAGCATTTGTTAAGTGTAGAATAGCTGCAGGGAAGAATATTTATCTTGATCACCTGCAACATGGGAGTGTTCTCCTGATTGCCTCTGTACTCCACTATCCCAATGGCAGGAATTTATATCTTTCTCTGTGGGAAAAAATCTGGGATATGGTTTCCTTTTTTCCCATGAACAGGACAGTCAGATTAAGGAGGGAAATATATTTGAGTAGGAGCCCAGGTTAGACACAATTAGAGGCAAAGTGTTTGCCTCACAGCTACCCACCAGTCCCTGGCCTCTGATCTTCCCTAATCTGCTCCTGTTATTCCAGTCCTTCCCTATTTCTGATTCCTCCCTACCTGTGCACCTCCTTCTGTCCCAGCTGTGTAAAAGTGGAGCTGATCTGATGATATATTTTGCCAAGAAAACCTATTTATAGAGTAATGTGGGCTATTGGGTACAATGTGACAAAGCAGAGAATGGAGTGCATAAAGCAGTAAGAAAAGTGATAGAGCATCATCCTGTTTATTCAGTTCCTGCTGGAATTGCCATCTTTAGCTCCCATCAGAAGTTCCCTGTTAATATAGGAAAAGGAATACTGAAAGGAAAGAGGCTGTTAAACCACAGGTTGCTTCACTCGCTGAGTTCTTGCCTAGGTCTCCATTTAGAGATGGAAAAAATGTGCTTTTTCTAACTTCTTAGAGATCTTGTTTTAATGCTCAAATACCTCAGCCCAAACCCTTAATTTTTACAAGATATAAAAGTTGGTTTATACCCAACTGCTTACACATTTAAGCCTCTGAATCCCTCAGCTGGTTTTAATGCCACTCTGACAGTGAAAAGGGCTAATTCAAGATCTGTTCTTACATTTATAGCACCATAAAGAATGTTCAGAGTAAAGACTTCATTTGCATACATCATAAAAATAAACAAAATAATTTGCATAAAAGTCTGTGCATGGAGCAGTGCTTTGGCTGAGTGAGGAATCTTGGGAAATATATTTGTAAAATGAGAGAGAGATGGGGGATGGCTTTCCCGACATAGGAAAGTGTTCATCGAATTGGATGTTCTGCTTCTTCAGGTTGCTAAATCCTTGGATATTTACAGTTTTGAGGCACACATGAGCTGTAAAGATCCCTGAGAACCCCTTGAGAAGTGTTAGATGATTGTGGCAGCTTCTCCAGGTTGGAAGTGATGATTGGTTGTTTTCCTACTGAAGTCCAGGATTCTACTGGTCTGGTCAAAGCTCAGGAGAAATCCCAGTGTTGGTAGTGAATATTTACCACACATCATTTTCCATTTGCGTTGGCATCCTGGGTTTCTCTGTGGAGTGATTCAATATTGCTGGAGTCAGTAGCCTGCACTGGAACTGCACTGATTTATTCTGCAAGGTGAGAATCTGGAACAGTGGCATGATATGATGCCTGTTAAGGGTTTTCTGGAATTTCACACCCACAGCATGGAAAATAACCCTGAAAGTATCCTCTGATGGTGTTCATCTTGGCCATGGTTGCATCACTTTTTACTGCCATATCTGTTTTTTGGAGGTTTTGTTTTGTTTTGTTTTTTCTTCTTTTTTTATTTTCTTTTTAGAATTTTCTTTTCAGAAGGGAGAAAATTTGAAGCCAGAGGAGTAGGAATTTCAAAGCTACTAAGGGAAACTAGCTTCCCACAGCTTTTAAAAGTGCTTGGCCACTTTCCTTTTTTGGGGGTTCTGAATATATTATTTCAGATCTTTCCAGCTCTCCAAGTCATTTAGATAGAATGATTTGGAAGGGACTTTAAAGATCATCTCAACCTGGCCCTGGCATTGACACCATTCACTATCCCAGGTTGCTCCAAGCCCCATCCAGCCTGGCCCTGGACATCTCCAGGGATGAGGCAGCCACAGCTTCTCTGGGCAACTTCTTCCAATGCCTTACTACCTACACAATAAAGAATTTATTCCTAATATCCAATCGGATTTCCTAATTTTCCAATATCCAATCTAATGTCTGTGGCTCTTCCCTGTAAAATAATTTTCAGAGACTGTGCTGCACTCAGAAACAGACTAAAAGGTCATGTGCAAATAGTACAAAAATAAAGGTTTTGAGAGCTAAGTGAAGTATCCTAAAGAGTTGTGCAACAGTTTGTGGCTGTGCTGAGGACTCCTCTTATCCAACTAATGAGTGTAAATCAGAATTGCTTCTGGGATGGAAAAGCCTCAGAAAATATTTGAGTCCCATGCTTGAGCAGTTGTGTCTAAAACTGGGGTGATTAGCTGGTGCTGTGGGGAAAATGGCTCAATACACATCAGGATGCCACAGCCCTCCCACATCCTGCCTAATGTGAAGGTTAATGGATCCAGGAGTTGCTGGAGCACATGGAACTTACNGCCCCTTTGGAGGTTTTCTCCCAAATTTGTCCTAAACCAGGACACCATGGAACCTACTGACAAGGCAGCCCATGAGGAACTCAGGTCTAGTGTCTGTCTATCCACCAGGGCACTGCCACCAGAGCCAGGGCCTCCCTGTGCAGTCAGGGGAGGGAAAACTGCTGAAATCCTTAGCTGAAATTGTCCACCTGCATTTCACAGGCTTAATTAATAATAAAGCCTGTGTTTGCCTCGTCACATTTCAGTGGTTGCAGAAGACTCTGTGTTATTAGAAATCCCACAGAAAGCAATTTGCAAGATTTCAAGTTTCTACTTGTCTTGGCCCAAATCTTCATGCAAAGACCCCTCCTTGCCACCCTTTGCCTTGCAATCTAAGTGATAAGGAATGTGCCACACTTGACAGGCTGGGAGTGTGCAGTGTCAGCTCCACACAGACACAGGAACAGCCTCATTTCGATGGAGAAGTAAAAACTACAAGCTTGACATCCAGTTTTAACCCATTAGTACAAACCAGCTTGATTTTGGCTCCAGCACCTGGGACTGGTTTCTTTTAAAACTGGAGGAGCATTTAAGAATAATGGGGTGTTGTCAACTGCATCTGCTCCACGTCATCAACGGTGCCTGGACCCCAGGTCCCCCCAGATAGATCAAATCCAGGCTCTGGGTCTCTGAGCTCCCTGTCTGACCTGTGTTTTTTTTCCTGCTCTGAGCACTTGAGGTCTTGGTGCTGTTGAGAGGAATCTCCACATAGCAGAGAGGAGAAAGGAGAGGAATCTCCTTTTGGTTAAAAACGAAAGGGCTGAAAGCAGGGCAAGCTGCAAAGGGCAGCTTTGTTTTGTGGGCTCTGTGGATTTTTAGGGCTTGGGAAAAATTTCAAAACATGCACATCAAATTATTCATAGAATCATAGAACCTTGAGGCTGGAAAAGACCTTAAAATCAACAAGTCCAGCTGTCAACCAAGCACCACCACCATGTTCACCCCTAACTCATGTCCTCAAGTGCCACATTCACATTGTATGAATAGTTACTTTATGAATCCAGGGATTGCGAATCTACCACTTCCCTAAGCAGTCTATTTAGGAGATAGATAGATAGATAGATATTTTTATCTATC
>VWYI01000082.1:0-34872 GCA_013399455.1 Anthoscopus minutus | reverse complement strand
GGGAGAGCGGCGGAGCGCGAGCGGCAGCGCCTCCGTTCCGCTGGCACCTTGTCCCCGCCGCGGCTGGTCCCTCCCTGCCCCTCCCACTGCTCAGCCTCCTCCGCCCCGGCCCCCGCGCAGCGCCCGCCGCCTTCCTCCGNCCCCGCCGTCCGCCGTCGACCCTCCTGCCCGCTGGAGGACCTGCTGTCGCAGCGGGCGAGCCGGGGTCTCATCAGCGGCCGCGGCTCCGCACCATCCGAGGGCGACCGCCGGGCGCCAGACAAGAACGTTCCGCCCGTTCATCTCCTTCAGGGGGATGGTCGTGGAAGGCAGGTCCGCGGTGTCGTGTCGGGAGGAGACAAACCCTCTCCGCTGCCTCCGCTCTGGCCTCCGCTTTCTGCCCTAGGCAGTTAACAACTCCCCAGCTAAGAGTGCCTTTTCCTGCGGCGGGGATTCCCACGGCCGGAGTATATCATTAGTATTAGTATTGTTAGTATTATTGGAATTGTTAGTACTGCTTTGGTTCTCATGAGCTCCAAGATCCTGGAGCATTGCTTCCTCATCCTCCTGACGTCTGGGTAACGGCACTGTCCACAGTCCAGGATGACTGACAGCAAGAATTAAACGTTCAGGACACTGTGCCTACAGGGATAGTTTTAATTCTGAAGTTTAAGTTTGCCTGCCTATCCTCTATATTTGTATCCATCCCTTATTTAATTGTGCAAAATGTCTATCTGCAACAAAAGCCATAAATTTCTCCTGACATCGATTTGTCTTTTCACTGAAATGCATCGATACAACAGATCTAGTACTATATATTTAACAGTTTTCAGCAAACCTTTCCATTTTTCTGGCTAATCTGTTTCATTTTCTATCAGTTCCTGTGACTTTATCAATTGTCAGACGCATGTCAAGGTGGGAGAAATAGTATGGTACCTGGTGTTCTGTGATATTAGCAAAAGTATGCAAAGAGTGAGAAAAATGTCAAGCCTTTTTGGAAAAAGGCAGATACCCTCCTAACAAAGCAAGTCTACTCTGCCTAGTCTTTAGCTGTTAAGAGGTCACTTACTGAAGTAATTTGCGGTTTTTCCATGTGACTCTGCCTCATGCAGTGAGCAGGCTGTGTACTCTCTGTGGTTTTGAGATGTGGAAGCATCAGGCTCAGGAAGCATACCCTATGGCTTCTCCAGGAATGAGTGTGCTTTTCAAAGCAGTACATCGTTAATTTCCTCCCCATGTGCACACGGGCTGGCACTTTTATGGCACCAATCAGTAAGGCACTAGGCATTCACTCAAGCTGTTACTACTAGAAACAACAGCCCTTGTTGTGTCTGGACTAGGAACACTATGGAGATGTTGTGTGAGCCACAAGGTAGCAGATTCTGGGTCTGTCTTCCCCAAGCTACTAACAAACTAAGTGGAAAGGATGTCCTCCAGAAAGCCTTTACAATGGCATAGGGATTTTCCAGTGTTATGAGCTTAATGTAGGAGCCTTGCGTTTCAAAATACTATCTCTCATCTCTTCCTCCTGGCTCCTTGCAAACAGCTGGGAGTTGCTGGGCCATGATGAGGCATGGGCAGTACAACTTCCAGTATTAAGGGCTCCTCGAGACCTACACAGCTCCATCATAATGGTGCCCTAAATTTTCATACAAGTTACTGCTCTGAGGTTGTAGAGGTACAAAGTATGACACTATGCCACTTCCCTTACTTATGCATATACTGAAATTACTCCAGTCAGTGTCAGCTGCACCAGCTCCTCAGATCTGACAGCTCTTATTTTTGTCACAAAGAGACAATGAGAGGTGATTATAAAGCCCTTCACATGCTTCTGAGTTGAAAATGGACCCCAAGGTGTTGTGTATTACCAAAATAATGTATAAAGAAATTTAATACAAGATGTGTATCTGCATTTGTATTTTTAGTTCAATACTATTCCACTATTTTGATACACTGCAGAGAAATCTTGAAAGTTTGTGGGATTCAGTGGACACAGACGTAGACTGGACAACTTTTATAGGAGCAATGGTGGCATCTAGTGGTTAACAGTAGTCCTGTACCGGTGTTCAGAATGCCTTTAAAAATCATGTAAAGGGCATCTAAAACACCATATATATATATATTACTTCATAATAGCCATAGGTGGAAAGCACTGACTAAGTCTAGCTGCCCTTTAAAGTGTTCCATTAGGAAATTAAAATGAATCATGATGGTGAATGCCATTTTTGAAACCAAAAATAAAAGCCTTAAAAAAGTGGCGGCAAGTGGATAGGCTTGATGCAAGAAAGGAGAAATTTAAGACTGGCATATATTAATTATTGAAATGACTGGAGCTATTTCTATCACTAATAAGACAAATCTGAAAAATTTGCAGTAGAGTGGCAGTGTTCAAATCCAAACCAAAAATTTTCACTGCTTTTCCACTTTCATTCTTTAAAATATCACCACAAATCAGAAAATAACACCCTTTTAGGTATGAGATTTAAAAAAAAAATTAGAATATTTGGCTTTAAGTGATGGAAAATAATGTGCTCACCCCACAAAAATAGCTTATATTAGAGCTAGCACAGCCACCTGCAAAAGATAAAGAAATATCAGTTGTCTTTGTAGAACAAACTTTTAGGAGCTCTAAGGTTGAAAATCCCCTTGGGCATTTGGTTTAATTAGGGAGGCATACAGCCATCATTTACAGAGGAGTAGTTGTAACTGCCAACCATCCTATAGCATTTTTGTAGGCGTATTTATTCATTGATACACCTGGGTAATCATACACATTTATAGTATTTTAACAAATAAATGGTCTTTATTCTGTCATTCCAAAACTCCTTAGGGTTTATGGCTGAGTTTGGTATTTTTACATTGTGTTTGAGTTATTGCAGCATCTGGCTCTACAACTGTTATGGCATGGTTTTGTTCATTGTATTTGGTTCAGTTACCCCATCTATTGTTAAGTTGTAACCCCTACCCTGTACTGTTAAGGAACACACAGCCCCCCTTATGTTGTTGGTTCCACGCTAAGTTGTATCATCCCCTGTGGTGCCCCTCAGTGTAACCCAACCCCTTATTCCAGTGCCGTCCCTATCCATCATTCCCAACCCAGAAAGCTCCTTGTCTCCCCTCGCACTGGGTCGTCTCTTGCACTAGCCCCTTGTTCCAGAAAGTTCCCTCTCGATCCGCTGTTACTCACTGTGCTGTTGGTTTATGTGAGCTGCTCCCTCCCGCTGTGTTCCCTCATTGGTGTCTCCATTGGTGCCTCAATTGTAACCCCCTGCCTGTGCTTCTCCCTCCCAGGTTCCCCATTGGTCAAAGAATTGCACCCTCCCCTTGAACCGCCCCCAGATAAAACCTCATGGACAGAGGCGCTCGGGCATCCTAAGTCTGACCATTTCAAGATTAAATCTTTCCCTGGATCCCAAGCTGAGAGCCTTCCCCTCAATCCTTTACCTTGTGTTGACAGAGGAAGTGCTGCAGAGCAGCAGCTCTTAAGGTTCAGCCCCTGACATCCAGATCAGGAGCTGTTCCCCACTCTCAGCGTGGTGCCGTGGAGGAGAGCAAGCCAGGACTCCGGCACCACGTCATATATCCATTTGCATTTCTACGTATTGTTTTATTTTGGAAGGTAATTATATGTCCAGCCTGTTAACCCTCACAGACATCTGATTGAATATGGTTAAAGCCTTTCCTATTGATTTTACTGGGCACTGGACCCAGCCAGATCTTGGATAAATATACCACTCTCTTTCAAGAGAGATCAACTCCTTGTGTCTTTACAGTCTTTGTTTGAAAAACAGATATCTGCTAAGGAAGGTGGGAATCTCCCTTTGAACAGAAAAAAAAAATTATCCCCTTTCCTCTGATTTATTATAACATTGAAATTGAGGGGTTTTCAGGCAGACATGGGAAAAGGAGTAACAGTTCTTTATTAGAATGTGTATGTGTAACAAACATACAACAGCGGCAGAGACGACAACAAAAGAACCATAAGAACAAAGCACCTCTGAGGAAACTG
Source organism: Anthoscopus minutus (assembly GCA_013399455.1). NCBI lineage: Eukaryota > Metazoa > Chordata > Aves > Passeriformes > Paridae > Anthoscopus > Anthoscopus minutus. Next base: position 30,884 of record VWYI01000082.1, on the reverse strand, counting down.
GTTGACTTTTTTTTCCCCTTCTTTCCAGTCTCCATTGCAGGAGGTGGGTTTTGGTGGGACCAGGGAAGGTGACATCCCAGTTTGTGGCGCCTTCCCTGTACCTGTGGAAACCCTTGATCAACATAGCTAAGTATCTCTGTTTATACAAGGCAGGCGCTATTTATTTAAAGAGTATCAAAACTTTCTGTGTTTTCAAACTGAAATTGGCAGGGTGGAGTTAAGGCTAAATCTCTCATGCAAGCCCTTTTCTTGCTTCCTGTGAGCAGCGCTTGTGAAGTGAATCCTACCTGCCAGTGCCACAGGAAGCATCCCTCTTAGTGGGGAGGGGTTTCCCCTAAGACACCCGAGCAGATGGTGAAAGGGTCATTTTGTAGCGAGGTAGGGTGTTACTAAGGTCCCCGCGCAGCGGCTGCTCGCTCGCTCACGGTGGAGGAAAGCAGCAGGAGACGGAGAATTCTCCGTCTGGCGGAGTGCTGGCGAATTCTCCCTACAGTGACCGCAGTCTCTCTCCCCTTCGATGCCGACATCGAGAGAGGGAGGGAAGCCGAGCCCAGGGACTCACCGTGATATCTTTGCCCTTCCAAAGAGAAAGCCACGCAGGTAAAGAGTAGCCAGCTGCACCCTTTCCCCCCAGCTCCTCCTCCCAGTCACATCTTTTTTTCTCTTAAGTATTAGTAGTTACTGTTTCTTAGCAACAGATGTGACAAAATTCCACGAGAGAAAGAAACAAAAGGAATAATCCTAAACCCCAACGCAGTTTTACCAGAATTTCCTTACAGAGAAATTACAGCTAATGTAGCAGGAAACCAACAGCAATATCTTGCTCCTTCACTAGTGTCCACAGAGCCAATTCTAATGCTCATATATACAGTCCTGTTCCAGACCTACATCAGAGAAGTGGAACAGGTATTACTAAAAACCTTTATATCTTCTCGAATTACTTGCATTTCTGAAAATCCATGAGTAATTAAAACTTTAGATTCAAGATGATCTCACAACATCAACTATTACCAAACCTGTCTTTTATTTTGGGAAAACAAACAAACTACACGATCTGCAACTTAATTAAAGAAAAATGCGGAACTTCAAACTCAAATCAAATAAAAACAAAATTTAAATAATATGAGTCTATGCTGTGAAATCTGTACTTCTGAAAAATATGTTTAGATTTAACACCTTACCCATTATTTATGAAAAAATTATTATTACACAAAAGTTTACATGGGAAATTCATATGTAAATTTATTTAACTTGCTTTATTTTACTGTTCTTTCAGACTGTTTAGCTTGTCTGCACTTTGTAGTTCTTTTCCCTCTCTTCTTAGAAGAGAAATAAATGAGACAAAATCACTCTCTTTTACAAATATAAGACCTGCATGTGTAGCTCCTGCCTCTACAGGGGATACACTAAAAGGTTCTAAGTGGACAGCAGTGTTTGGTCTCTTCCTTCTCGGGTACCCCCATAGCCATGGACTAGAACGGAAGACATAGTCTCAAGTGGTTTTTAACAGTTTTGTCTGAACACTTTTGTCTCACGTTATTGCCTACTACTCTAATGAGAGACGAAAGAATTAAAAGAAAGTCAGCAAAGTATTGTGTCTCCAAATGCTTAGGACAGACAGAAATCTAGTGTACGTCTGGTAAAGAGGTAGCTACAGCTGCAAGTAGCACAAGAGAAAATTTCTCTTTTAAAGACCTCAGCAAACACATTCTCCATGCACTCTGAGAACACCCTATATGACGATAAAGACTGAAACTAAAAACCTTTCTTGCTTAACATAACTTCCTTGGACTATCTGCTGTAGGCAAATAAACTGTGTAGTGTTTTCTTTCAAAATTGTAAAATATGTTCAGAAGACTGAAAAAAGCTTTAGTTGTAATAGCATTTACTAGTTGTAATAGCATTTTACTACCGAAGGTAATAGAACCATTTGATAAACCCCGTCACAAGCAGTCTTTTTTATTTTTCCACCTTGGAAACAAAAGAAGGTAAAATAGAAGATTAATTTCTAATAGCAATAGCAGTATCTTAGGTACACAAATAGCTTACTAATTAATCTGCAGACTGCAGCAATGCATGCCAGTGAACTGTGTGACATACTTTGTTGTGTGGTTTGGGAAAGCTAGAGGTCGCTGCTTTAAGGTTGCTCAAGCAATTTGAAAAGAAAAATCTGGCAAAGTAAATAAAAATCTAAACTAAGTTAAAAAAATCCCATTCAGAAAAAAGCTTTGGAAAGGAAATAGCAGGATGTCTACAGACCTACAGACATGAACAGCTATTGCTCCCGGAGGAAGAACTGAATAGTTGTCTTTCATTATAAACCAACAAAACCAAAAGTGACAATAAACACATACACGTTCCCTCTTCCAACATCCAGTGTCAATGAACTATGTGATATCTTAAAAGGAAAGACTAGAAGGAGAGAACTGTATGGTCATAAGTATGTTGGTTTCGTGCATTTATGTAATCCTTTTTTATGAACTGTTGAAGAGGTTATAAACAAGTCACTAACAAACAGTTTTCCCAAGTTTCTTAGGAATTTTACTCAGATTTGACATCAAAATCTCCTAGTGGAATATCCTTCTAGTCTGTGCCTTGAAATGTCTGGATGAAGGACAAATTAGGATACTTAAAATACTCACCCTCTTCATTAAACATTACAATGACATTACTTTGCCGTTGTTACATAAAGCTAGGAAAAAAATTTCTTTTGTATATTATGTCACTTTTCCCTCTTGATCCTAGAGACAAATATCAAAAGTCTGAATTAAGAATATAAAGAATTATACTTAGCATGAAGAGAGCAAAATAAGAACTATAATTAGAATCCACTCTGTCAGTATTCTAAATTTAAGTAGAAGTCGTCCCGTTGAATTTGGTAGGATTATGGATGTGTCATCTTATTATTAGATGAGTGTTTTAGTAATCATAATAAGATTTCTAAAAAGCCAGACGAGAGCTAAGCATTATTAGATTATTTTCCCTGACAAGTTTAGTGTGTTGTCTGCTTTAGCTAATCACACACAGGATTAGAAAGCCTGGTAGGAGAGTTTAAACATGTCATGGATGAACTATTAAATTCCTGTCAAAGACATTGGAAAGCTCCTTATTGACTTCCACAAACCTTGAAATGGGCCTGAGATCTTGTTTAGACCTGAAACCTTTCTAATGCTTTCTTGGTTTGAATACAGGTAGGTTCTTTTACAGCTGTACTGGGAGCCTGATTTGATGTTGGTTCAGGAAAATATACATGCACAATATGAAGAGTAGTTATGCCACCTTGTGAAACAACATTGTGGTTGCAGTCAGATGGTTTCTGGCAGCATTTAATTATGATTCAAACCATCACATAATGTCTTCAGGACCAAGTTATTATTCCATGTTTTATTTTATACCTTTTATTAAGAAAAATGCTTTAAAAGAAAAGTAATTTATAAAGAAAATATATAAACATTTTCTTTAAAATCACATTAAAATATTAAAAATTATATTTAAAAATAATATGAAAATATAATTAACACCACAATATTTTGTTTTAGAATGGTGATATTCTAAGAGATGCTGCAAAATAAAAGTCCAGGCTTGCATTTAAATGAACTGTTTCCAAATCACTGATGTGGGAATTAATCTTCTTGTGATTATGGAAATAAAGTGCTTGAAATTATGTCCATTTTAACTTTCTTTTTTAATAAGAAAGTTAATAATTTTCTTATGCATATACACATTTAAATGTGGCTCAAAATATAGTTTACCTGTTGGATGTATTTTTACACTTAAAAGTGGCTATAGTGAAGAAACTATGAAATTCAATTTGCAACTTATATTCATTTAGTAACTTAACATCCTCAGGGCAATGTCATCAAGCGTAAAGTCTGTCAAGTTTGCTTTGCAAAATCCCACTGCTTACATGTCTACTTGTACTTCATGCAACATTTGCAAAGGAAAAGTTTGCTTGCTGAGAAACTGGCATTTACAACACTGATGAGCATATATCCAGGACTCAGGATTGTTCATCAGTTTAGATTGTGCTATCTTCAGGTAACAGCGCAGAAAATTTACAGATTTATAGTCTCATGCCACAAGTTTCTAAGAGAAATTTTCTCATGGGTAAGTTTCTGAAATTTCAGATCATCATAAGACAAATATGGATTAATTTCTCCGATGATAAAATAAGCATTGCTTTCTTTTGTATTATCCTGACTATGGTTGTCTCCAAGAACTGTGTCTATGCAAAATCTAGCTAAATTTAAAAAGGCTTTAGATTTTAAAGGTTGGCTAATTAGTCAGGCTCCTGTCCCACATGGGAACCCATCCTTCCAGGCTGGAAAATGCAAGATTGATGGCAGCAGGCTGATCCTGATGAATTTTTATTTCATTTGTATTAGGGAACAATTTTATGTGCCTTGTGCCTCCAAGCTGCGAGGCTTATGTGGCAGCCATAGAAGCAGGGGTTGTTAAGATCTGAGTTGTTTGTAGACAAAGACATAAAAGTTCCCCTGGGGCAAGGAGGATTAATTGCCGATTATTCTTAATTAGTACAAGAAGGACCTAGGAATTCCTCGAGTAGTATATTCCACCTCTTCCATTATGTATAGTTCTTTTCACATGGCTGAGACAAGCAAGACTGATAAGGAGAGATGTCATCATATCACCCAAAGGAAACAGCCACAAAGAGTTTAGCAGGAGGGCATGCTCCGCTTGTTTTGGCTGGACTGGTAAGACTGACTGCTGTAGCCATCAAAACTTAACCTCTACCATTTTTCTCATTTTAAACTTTATAAAGCAGGAGAGAAGGAAAGGAGAAGCCAGCAACCAACTAAACGAAACTTTGAGAGGCTGGAGATAGACCTGAAGGTTATTAGCTGTGTGGCACAATATAAAAACATTTGAGGAGGGGAGATGACTGCATTCCTCCCTATTCTTGGGATATGGATAGTAAACAACATTTGATATCATTATCTAAAGATACCTTTATATTAAAGTAGTGATTTAGTCTATTAGCTACATTTGTCTTTATTCCAGTAATTGTAAATGAGAAAGCAAGAAATCAGCATTTCTTTCTCCTCGCTGTGTACATGTTGCTAATCCTTGTCTCGGGCTCCTTTTATTCAAGTAATCACGCTAGGAATTTTAACACTCAAACTTATATTTTTCAGCTAACTAGTTGTTTTCTCAATAATATTTTAAAAAGATTTCAGCTATTCAGCAGCTAGTGCAATATATCAAATAAAACCATGCCCTGTCATTTGCAGCCTTTCTCTTCTGCCATGATGCAAAAGGTGATGAATATACTAAACCAGTAATATTTGGTAAATACAGCCTATAAGTATTTTTCTCTGTCAAGCACACATCAAGATCCCTGCTACCCTGAAAGTAGCATTTCCCAAGCAGCATAAGGCTGCAGAATTTATTTGCTGGAGAACATTTTCTACAGATTGACCTCCCTATTCTGATATAAAGAATCAGACTTCAACTCTTCTCATATACTTGCCTTTTCCCAAAGTGTGATTTCCTGAGCAGAGGGGAGTCAGAATATTCCTTATGTGTCTCTTGCAGTGTCAGGCAGGAAATTATAGATTTCATTGAAGATCTAAAATTTGCCATTCACTTCCATTTATTCAGCTTCACTCTTTTAAACCAGGGACATGGGAAAAAAAATCTTAGCTTCACCTTCAATACACTCAGTGATTCATCTCTTCTGTTTTCAGAGTTGTATTTGAAAGCCTTTCCACACTGAAGAGTGCTCAGCATGCTGCTTTATGCTTAAACAGTAGCTGACAGATCCTACACAAGAAAAGAGTCTCCTTTTCAATGCCTCATTTTCAATGAAGCTGAGGCTAGCATGGGGGCATATTCATAGAAGATAGCTCACTGCTGACACCAGTTCTCAGCAGAATGATACATTACAGAATAGGCAGGCATGAATAAGTTTAGACCACTGCCATGCAAAAATCCCTTGGGTTTTAAAGGAAGCAAATAAGCAGTTTCTCAAAGAAAGTGCCAGAGTGATGAAAAAGAAACAAGTTTTTTCTTGTTCTGTGCATTTACAGTGCACCCATTGGGCAGTGCTACAACTGAACCAACCTGACTTAATTTTACAATTTTTTTGTGCCTTAAATAAAAGAAAGAAGTATGCAGAATGTGAAAAATAAGTACTGAAAACAAGGAAGAAATTTTAATAAAATATCCAGGGACTAAAATTATGCAGGATAACAGCATGTATTAGAGGTAACAGGAACCTCTTGTGTGGGTACAGAAAAAGCAGTGATGCTGAGCACGCCAGAGGGCAGATATGTGAGTACTCATTATATTTTTCCTTTTCCTACTTACAATTTTTAGTAATTTTAACAGAGGTCACTGTTTTTGAACTGGTTGATAACAGAGTCAGCACCAAAAACATAATAATTCAGTATAGAATAGGACAGAAATATAGAATAGGGCAGAGTGAGAATCCTGAGGGAATTTACATATTGCAAAGATGAAGTCAAGGATGCTTGGAGAACCAGGTTGCTGCTGTAAAAACCAAGAGTTACCTCTCATAATAGTGAGTTTGGTGAGACTCTACAAAAACAAAACACAAACATTGTTAAACTGGCCTAAAGTTTAAACTTCAATGTTTAAAGTCTCATCATTTGCTTAACTATGGCTTCCAAAGAGAATAACTTGAAACAAATCCTGAAATTATGTAAACTAACAAGAGCTGAGAGTAGAAAGTTCTCCTGAACTAGGGGCTTTGCTGAGCACAGGAGGCTGTGCTTGGACCGTTTCCATTTTTGACCACTAAAACATGTCCTGAGGCTTCAGAATGCTTTACAGAATCAAATCAACGTTTCTTAAAGATGTCTCCGGTTCAGTCAATCAAAAATTCTAGATTTCTGAGCATAGTGCTCAAAATAAGAGCAGGGAAATTTGACATATTGAATATTGATATTAGTACCAATTCTTTAACTAGTTTCAGATTTTTAAGGTCCACTGCTGAGATTGTCATGGAAAACTAGGAGTCTGCACTGATGCTTTTACTTTAAAATCCTTCTACCGTAGTTCTAATCAGGAGCTCCTGTCTGCTTTCTGTTTAAGTTCAAGTGACTTCAGTTTCTCCTTCTAGTTCCACTTGTTATAAATGTGATAGCCAAATTGAAATTATGAAAGAATTTATTTATAATAATAATAATAATAATAGTAATAATANTCATCTCTGTTTCCCAGTCCAGCTGAAGGGATTTTGATAAGAAGAGAAATGTTTGATGTGATTTTTGGGAAGTCAGTATTGAAATTCGGATGTCTGAGGACTCCCCTATCTTATCATGGTCCTGTATCAGGCGTTGATGGGATCCTTGGTCCGGGCCATCTTTTCTAGGAACTATTCTCTCCCAGTTCTTCAAATCCAAATGTGTCTTTTTCTCAGTCTTGGTTTCTGAGTTGAAATTCCTGAAAGTCTTATTGTCAGTACAAGCTATTTTCCAAATTCCCATGTGTTATAGTTTTTGGATACAAGAAACCTTATATTATTATTATACCCAACACCATGAAACACCCCAACTTAATTTATTTGCACGAATTACACATATATATATATATTACACACTGGACACCTTCATAGTGGTTCTAAACTCTCCTGAACTTGGCTTAGTTTTTCCACATATTTCTGTTGAGGCTTGCAGGCTCTATTGTCCTGACAGACCATAGGATTTTCTGCTATATAAGTGCTGTACACACCATTCTCTAAATCTCTGCAATAAAATGTTCTAGCTGTGATTTCTTAGCAAGGAATGAATTGTTTCTAAAAAGTTTTCTTTCTTGTCTGCCATTTGTCTATCTAGGTCACAAGCATGATGACTGCAATAATGCGTTTTAACAGCAATCTCCCAAAGCAAGGCCATCAAAAATATTGGGGTTTTTGGAATATTTTATTTAAGGGGTGCAATGTTATGACATCTTAGGAGAAAAACACTGGGTTTGTATCTGTAGCTTGTACCAGCAGTAAGTTTTTCCAGGGTGCATTTCATACCAAAACATAGTTCAATTCACAATAGCTTAGTCAAATTATTTTGTTGAGGGTTTTTTGGGCGCTTTTAAAATAAAAGTAATGGAAAGAGAATATCAAAGCTCAACCGCCCAAAATTAAAGATAAGCATTTTTTTTCCCTGGTACTTCAGTTATTTCTACTTCCAAAAAAAAGCATCAAATTAAACTTTGAAGAAAAACAGAAGTTTTTAAAAATAATTTAATACATTTTAAGGCATTATACAATACAACAGTAATCACACTTCTGTTCCCTTGTTTGATGTCAGTATTTTCATCAAGAGAGTAGATGTTTGCTGAAGACCTCACCTTTTTTTTTAATGTAGATTGGCATCTGAGCATTCTAGCTATAGATGGAGAGGTTACACTTAGTGGAAAGCAAATCTATACTACACCATAAAAAATCTACTTTCATAATAGAGCTTTTTGAGTGCTTTGGTGTGCTGATATTCTCTGGAAGAAAAGAAGTGTTTGTAAACTAGACCCCAACCCTGCAATTGTATTGCATAGTAGTTATAGTCCTTATAATCTTATGAACCAAATTGTATAATCTTAACTCTTTTTTTTGTTTGTTTTTCCTTTCTTTCTTTTCATTTATTTGCAGCTCCAAAACAGGAGAACTTAGGAGACAGACCCGGGTAAAAAATCAAAGCCATTAGCTTCTACTTGCTGGGAAAGAAAAGAAATAGCTAGGGTTTAGGCATATTCTGTCAGCATAATTATAATAGAACAAAATCCTTATTTATGAGCAACATGAGAACTTTATTCACTTTCTTTTTCTGGAATAGATAGTAAATAATTTTGTGTTTTAACATTACCACATTGAAGAAATGATGTGTGGGATGAGTTAAAATTATTCACCTCTTCATGGAGAGTAAGGAACTGCTTTTTTTTTTAATACAAACAAGCTACTGCTTTTTAATCAGAAGCAGCATGGTGATAATTTAGGCAGTGTCTCTGTTCCAGGCAGCTCTCAGCTCCTGCTGTGTTCCTCAGGAGCAAGATCTGCTCACCCAGTTCCTGGGTGATGGTTTAGTGGCAATCGTCAACTCCCCAGGAGCTCTGAGCCTCCCATTTCTTAAAGCAGCCAGGACTGTTTCTTAACAGCACCTGGTTATCCGCATCCTGCCTCTGAGAGACCATGTTTCACAGTCTACCTGTTTTCATCAATCTTTACTCATTCATTTTGAAGTCTGTTTATTTAAATGTATAATGGCCACTTTTTGAGGTCCCTGGCCCTAATGCAAAGCATGACTCTGATGTAGGTGCTGGTGCAGCTTCCTGCAGATGGTATGACACTGCCTGAGATAGCTCAGTGTGGCAAACCAGTCTCCAGAGAATATTGCATCACCTGTGGTGTAAATATGGTGCACTTAAAATACATCAGAGGGAGCTGAAAAAAGATGCTGATTTATTGTGAAGCTTAAATGTGCTTGCCAAACTTGCATATTGTCAATGTGCAGCATGAATGGAAACTGGCTAGAAGCAAGCTGTGGATGTAACTGGCTCCATAAACTTGAACTGTGTCAGAAAACCAAATATAATGTTGATATGTGCAGATATAGCCAGGATGGATCAACAGGAACTAACATTGTGTCAGAAAACAAACTTGAGAAGAAGCTCATAACTATGCTGTAAAAGGAGAATTTGTCTAACAACACTGCTGATGTTACAGAGAAGAACTTCCAAGGCATCCTGACATCCTCTCTGAATGCAATGTATGAAAGGAAAATATTACAAAATCCTAAGCCATTGAACTTTTGTTTGTTTGAAGAGAATATTATTCAGATTAATTTGAGTGAATCCCTCGGACATGCCCCTCTTTGTTATCGAGTTTTAAAGATATAGCTGGAAGGACATCTTCCAATAGGAGCAGGCAGGAAAAGCCTCCTGGATTTTAGTACTTGTCAATCAAGTGTTGTATACTGCTGTGCTCCTAGTGACAGAATTTGGCTCTCTTTAGTTTGCAGAACTTTACAATGGATGTCTTCCTCATCAACTCATTGATCAACAGGTTTCTTCAATTGATCCTGTTGAAATCATCAGTAACAGCTGATTCTTTAACACTTCATAAGCATGCAGCAGTAGTTTACTTGATTACTGGGTCTCAAACTGATTTTGGACACTAAGCAACTCCTGATAATTCACAGAAATACCTACAATTTTGGTTTTGGTGAGCTATCACTGTAGCTCACATTTATGGTCCACATCACCATGCTGAATAATGAAGTTAAAATGCATTAAGAAAACAACAGCAAAAAAGAAGTTTCGTTTTCAGCAACCATTCAGCCACCAGTCACAACATGTTAAAACATTTACTGGGGAGGAAGTGAGGAGGATCTTTTTAATTGAAAGACAGGGTCATCTCTCTGGACTGAACTGATCCCACAAGAAGTTTCAGTAGGAACCAGCAGAGATTACCAATGCTGCCTGCCTGATTTGCCCCAGTTGCAGGGCTACCCTGCTCCCCAGGTAGCCAGTACAGCCTGCTGAGCTGCTGCAGTGTCCAGCTCCTTGTCTGAACTGCCCACACCCCTGCATGCCCTCGAGAGCTCAGCTGTGTGAGGAGTGCAGCTTTCCAGACCTCTGCGTAATTCAGGATTGAAAATACTCTGAAGAGCATTTCTGGAGCAAGAGCTGTACAACTGGGTATCCAAGAAATGTTACAGGTGTCAAACAAATGGAAATGTCAATGAAAGCTGCCCATTGCCAGGATGCAGAGAGAGCAAGGCCAAGTGCTTTGGCAGCACCTGACTGTGCCATCATCACAATCGTTATGTCCAAACTCAGGAGTGCATGGGATAATCTACTGTAATGGAAGGAGATCTCACTTGCAATGGAATCAGATTTTCTGATGGTAGAATTGCCTTCTGAAAACAAATTCACTGATTCCTTGCTTGTCATGGGGGTATAGACATAGGACTGGGGAAAGTATCTGACCAAGGCACATACACAGTGTGATACAAGACAGAATGCAGTCACTAAAGAAAAATTCAGTAGATTTCACTATACAGATCCTACCATCAAATGCCTTTATTTTTGTCAAAAAACACCCAAAGAAGCTGATTTCTCACTTCAAGTCAAACAAACATCTAGGCCCTTAGTGAATTTTTCTCTCCCTCTGCAGTTTGCAGTGTATAGCATTCTTCTCTCCCTCCACAGTTTGCAGTGTATTGCAGCATTCATTTCCACAACATCACTGCTACAAACCCTTTTACTCACTAGCTTTCTACTACCTTGGGATTTGACAACTTGCCAATTTAACACATAGCCTTCCAGGCTGCAAATGATATCTCTACTCCATTTGCCTGGAGAACCCATTTTTCTCTAGCTTTGAGCTTTGCAAAAACTTATATTTCCAACTTAATTACTTCTAATATTTAATATTTTAACCCATATGTAAAAAGCCAGAGATACCATTGAATTGGCTCATTAAATTTTTGCCCAGGATTACATTCTTGTCCTAAGTATACTTTCTATGTCACATTTCAATCAGTGACAAAGCCTGATTTAATGTCATTGTTTTCTCTTTATCCTCAGCTTAATCTTCACAAATTAGGAGGTTTTCCATTCAATTTCTCATTATTTTGCTTTTAAACAGTCTCTATAAACTGTGCTCTATGGTAACTTAATATTGCAGGCATTTCAGAAGTGTTTATGGGGTGCAATAACTTGTCAGACCTTTAGAGCTTCCAGATTCCTTACTTGAATTTTTTTATGCCACAAATTATTCTGAAACTTGATGCAGTTAATATTAAGAAACAGACATTTAAAAAAAGAAATAAAAGTAAAAATTTAGGCTCTCAACTATGCAAATTATCCACATGCCAGGTTACTAACACTTGATTCAGCTCACATCTCGATGAGCTGAGACAATATTTATGGCATTGCTCATTAAAAAGCCAAAGAACTAATGCAAATTTAAAGATTGAATGCCCTGTGCTCATTTTAGCCTAAGAACTACTTTTATGAGGCACACAGTCTTTCCTTTAGCAATTCACCAGCAGGGCTAGTCACACACAGAACATTATTCACTAATGGCATCTGTATCTAGATTATAGTATATCCCAAGTAGTTTCAAAACTATCATTCTTACAGTTCTGAAAAGAAAAGAAAGCATATGTGGACGTAGAAAAGAGGAATCAGACTTTGGACAAAAGCAAGCACCTCCCATAACAAAACTATCCCCTGTTATTTCCCACTATCTTTATCGCTTCCCTTACTAAGAAAGGACCAAAATATTTGAAAGAGAGCCCAAACAGCTGAACAAAAAAAAACCTGCTTCAGCATGCATGCTTGTATGTGTGTTTTCATTATTCTGTTGTGCCTAGAGAAAAGCAGTTTCAAAGGTTGAACAGGCACACACACCACAGGTATTAAAAACAGCAGTTTGCCAGATTTGTAGCAAATAAGCCCAATATTCAGTAGATTTGTGCTGTATGTTTAACAATAAACATACTGCCATAAAACTTTCTGCCTTCCACCTTAACTCCACAATCCTTCCTCCAAGACTAACCTTACCACAGGCACCAAGAATTCCCACAGATGAACCCACTTACAGTTACAAGTGTTCCAATTTACTACAGCAGCTGCAGCAAATTGATTTCTGAGCTGAGAGTGGCCTATTGGAGGTTTTCCAAAAAGAGCACAATCAGCACAGAGGAAACCCCAGAGAGAAACAAGCCCTCTTCAGGAAGGCTGGTTCATATACTGGGTTGTCTGTGAAGCTAAATACACGGATGGAAAAAATAATGCACACCAACTCAGGATCTGTGTATTTTTGTGAAAATGACATAGCAACTCATGCTGCTATGAATTAACCATTCTTCTCTCTCAGCCTAAAAGTTGCCTGCCAACTGTTTACAATAATGCATTGAAAATATAATTGTATGCAGGATTTTTGTTGCTAGGTTGCCTTAATAGAATGTAATATATCACAGGAGAGAGTGTCCAGCATTTTTTTCAACAACCAGATGACTTACAATAGCTCTGATGAGGAAACAGAACCCTTAAAAATATGTAATTTGTAACTGAATATTCTGACTCTTGGATTCAGTGTCTCATGATCAGCATTTATCAGGATCATTGCAACAAGTTCCCAGTTCCAAAGGTTCACATAGCTAGCTTCCACTAGAAAATTCTGCCAAGTACCTCCATCAGGAAGAGGGTTGCCTGTCAGGATACACTGCCACCACTTAACAGACTGGCTTCTCCTGGGGAGAAGCCCACCAAGAAACAGCTGCAAAAGGAATAAATCAAAAGGGATAGAGGGATCTGATCAAAAGCTGCTTACCTAAAGCACATGTTCATTCAAGCTCCACCTCAGCTCAAACAAGAACTACAGATTTCAACAGAAATCTGCCTGGAATGTATTTTAGTTTGGAGAGGAGGGGAGGGGGCAATGCTCCCACAAATCCCAAGTCTCACAAGTTAAATATTTTACAGATTTAGATTCATAGACTTACTGATAAGTATTACATTAAGAAATTTATTTTTCTTTACCGTTGTTCATTGTCCTCCTTTAATACAATGGACTATTAGTGGGCACCGGCCCATCAAACTTGACTTAGAACTCTTAGTTTGCAGTGCCACCAGGTTGCTGAGAAATGAATTGAGCCATGACACACGTCACATTCCTACCTATGAATCCAGGTACCTGAATAAGGATGTAGCAGTACCTTCAGTCCAAACCTGTGTAGTGGGAAATAGGACCTGGAACAGAGAAAGCCTTTCAATATAAGCAAGATCTCACAGACACAGGAGTCTTTCCTGCATTCAGAAATGCATTCCTCCAGAATGCAGATAATCAGGTTTGCAAATAAACAGGTTATGGCCATGCAGGTAAGGTCCCAGGAGAACTTTCAATCCACAGAAATTTATATGCTTCTTCATCTACAAATTAAGGCTAATTAAGGAAATAAAAAACCTAAAAAATTAAAAACTAAAAAAAAGAAAGTAGATCATTCTAAAGACACCTTTCGCAAAGGAAGCTATGTAGGAGGAAGGGCTGTTGTTAAATTAAAAGTGCAATCCACTTAAAATACTAGGTGCTAAAAACTTGTAAAATTTATCTTGTGCAACAAAGAGATGATACACTTTATCTTACATCTGTCAGTAGTTACAGTAGGTAACTACTCCTCTGACTTTTCAAATCTAGATGCATCTTCTAACCATTAAAACTACATGAGAAAATAGCTGAGAGAAGCATTGTATTTGTTGAGCTGAATGGTTGTCTGATGGCTGACTAGATCCCCCATAAATTTGTATTCCAGTGAATTACTCAATTTACAGGAGCATAACCACATAGAATAGATCCTTGGAATGTATTCAGCAGTCTGATCTACTTTAAAATATCTCTAAACTAATCAGTGGGACTTGGGTATGGAAGTTTGTGGCAGACTTTCCTGGTCTTTCAGTGATAGATAGTAGAGATGCACAGTGTCCACACAGGTTCTGCTATTGTTATTAATTCACCATTCACACACCAAAATATAATAATTAAAGGAATAACTTCTGCCCTACCCAGAGACATTTATGGTATATTGCAACTCACAAGTAATATTGCTTCTATGTATATCAAATCTTGATGCGACCAGCTAATCCTACTCATGGCAAACTCAAAAATGTCTCTTTCCATCCCCCCTTTTTTTGTTACAGACTTTTCCTTCTGTAATAGGTGCAGTGCATTGTAAGGAAAACAAAAACTAGGTTGGAAGGTGAAAACATGTACCCTGCTAAAACAACAAGATCTGTGAGATCCTTTTCATGGACCAAACTGTGCCTATTGAACTGCCAGAACCAAGCAGGACTCTGTTTTCAGCAACTATACAGGCTAAAACCAAATAAAATGAGAACACAGTTGCATATTTCTGGACACTTTTGGGATGAGAAGAATGAAGCAAAGGAAGAGAAAGGCTGAGAGTTTCTTCAGCAGAATCTTCCAATATATTCTAGTAATTTGGGAGAGTAGTTGTACTGAAAGCCAGTAAAAAAAGTTCAATCAATTATGTATTTTTAAAAGCTAATCCTTATTTACTGGAGTAAAGGTAATTTCTCTAAAATCACTTGTGAAATATAGTAATTGCCAGGGCAATTTTAAGTGAGCACAATCTGCAGAACTCTCATTTGCCTCCAGGTTGCTGCTGTACAGTTTATAAGAGCAAATTCCTGCTGTTACCGGATATTATTGCAAATGCCAGTTTTCCCAGTAAAAGGTAGTATTCTACTTCAGTTACACCATTGTTGTATGTCTTTTTAGAGGATATTGATGTACCAGCTTGGTGTGGTATGTTAAGAAGTTTCACTGACTACACAAGAGTCTTTGCTGCTATTTGAACCAATTACTGTTGGAATAAAAATTTTTAAATCGTGCTGAGATTTGTTTATGTTGTGATACAAACTTGACTTCTTTCTTATCTTTAAGCACCTGTTTAAAGTTTTATTGAAGTTAGGTTTTCTGAAGAGCTGCAGAAATGGACCTGGGGGTCCTTGTTGAGGGCAAGCTGAACATGAGCCAGCAGTGCCCTGGCAGCCAGGAGGGCCAGCTCTGTCCTGGGGGCATCAGGCACAGCATCACAGCCAGGCAAGGGAGGGGATTTTCCTGCTCTGCTCTGCTCTGGGGTGGCCTCACCTCCAGTGCTGGGGGCTGGTTTGGGGGCCACAATATAAAGAAGATGTTAAGCTATTGGAAAGCATCTGAAGGAGGGCTGTAAGGATGGTGAAGGGTCTGGAAGAGAAGCCATATGAGGAGTGACTGAGGTGTCATTTTGCCTGTTCAGCCTGGAGGAGACTGAGGGGAGACCTCACTGAGCTCATTGTCACAGGGTGAGACAGAGGAGCAGGCAACAATCTCTTCATTCTTGCGACCAGTGACAGGAGTTGAAGAAACGGAATGAAGCTGGGTGAAGGGAGATTTAGGTTGGATACTAGGAAAAGGTTTTTCACCCAGATGGTGGTTGGGCATGGGAACACGCTCCCCAGGGAACTGGTCACAGCACCAAGCCTGAGAGAGTTCATGAAGCATTTGGACAATACTCTCAGGCACATGATGAGATTTTTGGGGTGTCTTGTGCAGGGCTAGAAGTGGAATGTAATGATCCTGATGGGCCCCTTCCAATTCAGCATATTCTGTTATTCTGTGAAAATATGAAATTATATGTGTGAGTGTGCTCTCAGGGTAAGAAGAGACCAATGAACATAGATCACAGAGATTACTTACTGGAAACTTACCTAGTAGAGTTGTTTCATTCTTGGAATCAGATAATGATTAAGGTTGGAAAACACCTCTAAGATTATCAGTGCCAACTCTTAAACCAGCACCACTGTAAAGGCCACTAAACTATGTCCATACTTTACCTGAACTCTTCCATAGATGATGAATCCATCACTTCTCTGGGCAATCTGTTCCAGTGCATGACAGCCATTTAGGTGAAGAATTTTTTTATAACATCCATTCCAAACATTCTCTGACACAACTTGAGGCCATTTCCTCTTGTTCTGTCACTTGCTGCTTGGGAAAAGAGGCTGACAACCACATGTCTACAACCTTTTTGCATGTAGTTGTAGAGTGACAAGGTCCCCCTGAGTTTTTAAAGCACTTTTGGAATACACTAAACATTCTGTTCCCCAGCCACCAATACTGATGTTAGTTTATTATGAATGTTAGTTTATTAAGAATGTTGTGTGATAACTTGTCTTCTTCTATCTGTGTCATTAATGAATTAGAAGAACCTCAAACTACCCAAACAAAAGCAAAAAACTCACATGACAAAAGAAACAACACGCAGCAATGTCTATCAACCAAAATTTAAATTTTTTTTTCTCCAAGATATGTAAAGTAATACTGCATCAAATGGTTAAAGGAGAGGTGTCTAATTTATTGTTTTTCGAGTAAGCACATGGTACAAAGATCCCGAGGTTCAACCACTCTCTCCTGAAGAAAAGTCTTTATCTCTCAGTCCGTTGAGCTGGTTGGTTCCTCCCGAAGTATTCAAGCCTTTATTTTCGCTTTGCTAAGAACGCGGCTCAGGCTTACACAGACAGTGGGCTTTCCCCCTGCGGGTTCTCTCAGAGGATCACAGCATCGAGCCCCTTCCTTCACGGGCGTGCAGACGCTCCCGCAGGCACGAAGGAGCCTTCCCTTCCCTGCCGGCGCCGCGCTCCTCCCCGGGAGCTCCGCCGCGAGGGGTCACCAAAGGAGCGAGAGGGACCCCACCGCCCGGCCCCGCGCCCGAAAGAAACATCACGTTATTAAAAAAAAAAAAATTAAATGTAAAAAGAAAAAATAAAAATTAGTCCGAACCGGCATCTTCGCGCCTGACACGTTTCTCCTCTTTGCTGGCTCTCCGCTAGGTGACAGCAGTGAAATCGGACTAAAACTGAGCTTGTGGAGAAAACGGCTTCATCCTTTCAGCTAAGCCCTCACGGAGTAATGCAGTTGAGAAACTCACATTATTGGCTGTTTTCCTGGAAATTACAGAGCTCTTTGCTTTTAGGCTTCCAGCCTGCAGGCCTCAATAATTTACAAAAGTACGTCTCTGCATTATATGCAATGCACTTAAAGCAAATGTACTTGGGCTGGAAAAAAGTCAAGTATTGTTGGTTTAATGCGAGTAGTTACTTCATAATGTCAGCTATTAGTCTTGTAAAATACTCCCAAGCTCTTACTTTCACAAACTGAATGGGCCTGGTCTTTCAGACAGGAACCCCCATCTGCACTGAAACTGCGGCAAGGCAGGAGACTGAGCTCCCTTGTATATGTACAGCAATGTCCAATTTTGTAAAAGGGATACTAATTTTATGCACGTGCATTTAAATGCTGCTACTCTTTTGCTGTTGTCTGCACACCAGATTAAAGCAGTAAGCTTTTTTAGATTGAATTTTTTAGGTTGATTCTTCAAACTAGTTGCAGTACAAGTTAGAGCAGGGTCCAAGGAGTTACAGCACTAGATGAGAAGGAAGGAATGAGATACACTTGTCTGAAGAAAAATTCACCTTGCATGAGTTAAAGCACTGTATAACTGCTGCAAGTAGGGCACATTCTAGAATTCAGAGTGGGCATTAAAAACCTTCTATCTTCTATTCCTGACCAATCCAAAGCACATTGTTGTGGGACAAGAAACAGACCTGGTATAGCCTCAGTTTTCCAGCTTGTGTGCATCTGTGAGATTCTCTTTCAAAAGGGAAATCCCTATCTCAATAATATTCATAGCTCCTTAAATACCAAATACAGAGGTATAAATGGTTTGCAGCACCCAGAGTATCTTTTCAGAAAGGAAATAATTACTTGAAATTCTTGTCTCCTCTTTTGTCATTTTATCTCATGTTTTGATTCTTCTGGATTATTATGAGGTGTATTAACTTAACCATCTGTGTGCTCTAAACATTTCATTTTGTTCTTTTAATTTACAAAGATCCTTTTTCACAGCCTAGTTATATAACTTTAATATTTTTATGGAGTACTAATTCCAGTTTACACTCTAGTACTCCACAAATTTTGTTCAAAACCAAAAATATTGTCACTCCATCTTTTGGGATGACATGTTGATGACATGTTGAAAGAAGATGACCTGGTGATGGAAGAACTTCGTCACAGGTCTCAGGAATTTTTTTTTATAGAGACTGAGTGATCTATTTTTTGTTTTTCTTCTTTGAAAAAGTGTAAAAAATATTTATGCATTTAGGCTGGCTTTTACTACGTGTTGCATCATTGCAGCAATGCATTCAGTCACTAAGTAATGTGTTAATTTTTGTTTAGTAATTATTTGTGATATCTCAAATGATGCTTTATAATGCTTTTCTGTATTCTAAAAACCTCTGTCATAAAAAGAGAAAGAGGATGGTAGGTATTTATTAGAACAAATAATCAGCTAGTTCTCCATACACACTATATGTAACATACCACACATATGGACTTAATTTGCTAGTCCAAAGAAGGCACTAGAGAAAATACAGTATCGTTTTCTTTTTAAGTTATACCTGTAAGTGGACATTCAGCCACGCTCAGAATATTTGTCTCTTTTCAGGGTCGCTTCCTTGTGCTGTACAAGAATGTTTTGAAGAAGTGACTTCAAATAAATTGTATTTGTGACGAAAAAAAAATGAATTCAAATAAAACCAGAGAAGGGATTAGTTAAATAAAAATATTTATTGAAAAAAATTTTCATCATCATTTGGCTATACTAAATAAGTAAAACACTAAGTGTGATTACAGTAATTAGGATGCAAATGGCTAGTAACATGAGCAGAATGATTCGGCAATATTTTGAATGCTTTTTTTCTCTCTCCTTCTTTTTTAACAAGGTATCATACCCAGGAGTATAAATATCCCCCATCCAGAACTGTAGATCATTAGGATTTTCCTAGAAGAAAAATGAGAGATTGAAATCAGTTTCTCTCCTCTACACACAAATAAAAGATGTATGTTCATTAGAACATACCCAGAAGTATTTTGGCTATCATCAGATACTGATTAATGAATTTAAGACAACACAACACATATGCAAGACACTTTCACTTGAATGTAGGTTATGCTACTTTCCAGATGCTGCAAATGTTCCACTAGGGAAAATTAAAACCACACATTTCATCCAGGAACCAAAAGTAGGACACCAGCCATTGAAATGTGTTTAAAACCCCAGAACAAACCATGTTGCCTTCTTGATATGTCATTGTATAAACACAGCTCCTACTCCCTTTTCAAAAAATGGAACAGCAGAAAAAACAAAAACAAAAGTAATCCTAAAAGTGATTTTTGCCAACCTAGAGGGAGGCAGGATCCTGTGCAGTGTGGATGAGGCTGAGAAAAATATGTGTAATTTGATAATAGAATTTTGCTATTAATCTTTATTAAAGTGACTATATAGTATATAAATGACACATTTGTGGCTCTTCCCTAGGTGACCAGGGAAACTGAGTTATAAAGTATTGTGGTTTAAGAGTTTCTCTAATCAGAAAATCTGTAGATTTAAAATTCCCGGAGTCTCACCAGAAATGTAGACTTTTTTCCTGATCAAATTCATGTTAGTGTCATGTCTGTACCAGAAAATACCTCCATATTTCCTTCTGTTATCTCACCTGCAGATCCAAGAGGCCTGCACAGTGCTTTATGCATGCACTACCTAGCTCATAGCAATTTACTTGCTCAAACTCAGCACAACAGCCAATTACCTTTATGTGGCTGGCCAAGTTAGAGTGCAGTGACTGTCTGTCATAGTCTTGCACTGTCCAAGAAGGAGTCTTTTTCTTCTCCCAGTCATCATCCATATAAGTATCACTATACAACGGGTTGCTCTTGATTGAGGATTTCAGGGTGATGGGAGTAATGTGTTTCCCCAGGGATTTGTCTATTATTTCTTGACTATCCGTGTTCAAGTCTAAGCCTGGCAGGTCCGTGACAGATCTCTTTTCTCTCTGTAAGACACAAGTTAGATCAGAACATGGCTTTCATTTGCATTACCTACAATACAGGCCCGCTTCCAGAATTATCACTGGTAATGCAACAAAATCATTTTAAAACTACACATGCAACCATTTTTCTCCTTCTGGCAAACTTCTGCAGTGAGAGAGCCTGATTGCTCACTCTGGACAGATTTCTTCTTTCTGGGGAAAGCAGGTGGGTACAATATGAACATTAAGTTCTTTTGCAAATGTGAACTGACATTATAATGCCTGCTGGAAGAAAGCCTCTGCTTTAGTGAAACAGTGCTATGGAGAACTGCAGTAGAACATTATAGTTCTGGTGAACACCATGGATGTGTGATGCAGAAGCAAAGATGTAAGGACAAAGCAAAATTATCACAGGGACAATGGCCTGTAAATCATAACCCCAACTGGAAATGCATCTCTGATAGCAGGGATGTTACTCAGTTCTGTTCACACTCTTGAATGCTAGACCCATATCAGGATGTTAAAGAGGCTCTTCATTCACCTGGGGGTGCTGTCAGAATTCATAGGTAATTAAATATCTGAGCAGACTCCCAATAACAAAAGCTGTTAAATAAGACCTTTTAGAACATGTGGGTGTCAAGGGAGGAAGAAGAGGAAGAACAGGTGGGATCATATTTTTTGAGAAATCACAAGCTGCCTTGTAGAACAGCAGTAAGGGCCTTTTTAGGTGTCTGTAAAATAATAATTATGGTAGTAGTACTTTTCAATCTGTAATTGCATGGAGGAATACCATCAGACTCTCTAATTCAAGCTGTTCAATATTTGTCACAACCTTCTGTCCCCAAGACTTTCAATTAACCTGTCACTGATCTGTGGCACCACAGTGTGTTAGCTACCTAAGAGACCTGCTTTTTGCAGAGTCTTTGTCTTCCACTAACACCTCTCCCAGCTTTCAGGATTTTAAAGCAAACACAGAGCCAATTCACCCCTCCCCATAACTTTTGTCCTTAGGAGCTTTATGTTGAGTAAACGGGAGCCTTGGCCTGATCCAGTGGTGCTGTGTCAGGTATTCTGGGAGGGAGCAATCCTCACCTCTCTCCTGCTCTCAGAAATCACAAAGATGTGGACAGCACCTGCTGCAAGATGCATTTAAGGTAAAGGGCACATAATAAAAAGCCAATGAAGAAGCTGTGTCCCGAGAAACTTACATGTTTCTCAACATGTAAGGATGACTTTCCCTGAATTGTTCACCTTTACTGAGATCTCCAGATGTTAAGGTACCGCAGGCTGGACTTCACCTGCAAAAGGGCTAGGGGCATGTCCTGCTTCTCCTTCCACCTTTCTGGTAGGAGCTCAAGCCATCTGACTTGCTGCACACTGGCTTTGGAAACTGCTTGCACACTTCATCAAGTCAGTGAAGGTCTCTAGGATGACAGCAAACTGTTGGCTTCTTTCATCTGAGCAATTTTCTGCCCACTTTGTGGGCTGGTGAATCCATCCAGCTGCTGTGTTCCACCACCTACTTCATGACTGCAGTGTCTGTGTGCATGTATAGACTCATATACATTGGTCTGAGACAGGAAGGTGTAGAAGGAAGCATAAGGACAGATTTCCTTCAGGAAGTGAAGATAGAGAAGAGAAAACAACAGATTTTGTCTAAGGAACTCTAGGAGGAAGCATCATGCTGGCATTCCTACGACTAAATCCTGCAGAAGTGACTATGCATGTTTCCCATCAATAATTGCCATTAGTAGGCGGGTGGTTCCTCAGTGCCTCCCATCCTTCTGTTAGTTCATAATTTCCACATGTCACTCCTTAGCCTTCACATATCCCCTGATAATATTACTCTCTGGATTGCAGTTACAGCTGGCACTGAACCCCTCTGGGCTGTACTGGCCAGATTTCAGCTGAGCTGGTGTTTTTAACTGCCTTTTCTTTCTGACTGCATTTTATTTTATTTACTTTATTTCTTATTTAAGATTTGTCATTGACCTTAATGATTCTTCCCTCAGGCTTGCTAAATAGTTGAACTTGGAGAACATTTTGTTGAAAAACGCGAACTGTCTCACCAGGGGATGATTGGTCTCCCTAGGCTAAAATGTTGTGAAAAAAATATGACTTAACAGTAATTTTTAAAGCTGTTTTAGATAAAATCTCTGAAACTTGGAATAGATGGCATGATGCAAAAATTTGTTCATAAAACCAGTACTTTGTGGCAAACTTATTTCCCCTACTGTCTGAAGTACCTTTCTTTCCACCGGCGCGAGGAGAGTGTGGTGGCTTGGAGGACATGCAGAGAGGGAATAGATTGGGAGGGGCAACTGAGTTTTGTCATGAGAACTGGACTGGAACTTGAGGGAGGATGTAGTTTGCAGAAATTTAGAGAACATGCTTTGAAGTGACCAACTTCAGAGAATAAAGTACAGCAGATGCTTGATTGTAAAATTTCTGTGGTAGATATGTCCTACAGACTAGTTAGTGAAAAAGAAGGACAGAAGCTGGAATCACATACAAGCCCCAAAAGTTTTAGGTCTAAGAAATCATACAAAGAAATATGAACAATATTGCATTGAACATATGCATTTCTAGACTCTAGACTCTAAGATTAGATAACAAAAATATCCTTGTTAGTATTAATTCTTGCAAAAGCTACTTTTTAACACAAAACACATCCCAACCTGTGTCACAAACTGACCCATGCAGCAAATGTTCAAAGAAAGAGGAAAATATTGTAAATTTAGGTATCAATATCCACTGCAGAATTCATACAATACACACTGCATATAAGAAGACAGTACA
Organism: Anthoscopus minutus; assembly: GCA_013399455.1. Taxonomy (NCBI): domain Eukaryota; kingdom Metazoa; phylum Chordata; class Aves; order Passeriformes; family Paridae; genus Anthoscopus; species Anthoscopus minutus. The sequence continues at coordinate 7,676 of VWYI01000082.1, read as the reverse complement.
AATGAGGATGGAACAGAACAAATCAAAGGCAATTTATGTTATTATTCACTGAATGGGAGGAGTGAACAGCAAATACTCAAGGAAGCTGTAGTTATGAAGAACACTGAAAAATGTAGATGAAATACATTTGTGAAATACTTATTTAAAGAGGTTAAAAGTGCTCAATTCTGCAAACACATAACTGTTTGATCTACATATAGCTCATGAGAATGAACACTGTTATAACTGGTTAATAACTCATTTTTCACTGAGAAAAGTATGCCCCCCTTTGACAGACCCAGAGAGTTGTCATGTACAACTGCTAGTATTCTGTGAAAAGCCCAAAGATCTATAGATGGTCAATGTTAGTTCCATTACTGAGTCAACATGTGTGTACTCCATGTTTTTTTCTTGCTGATTATTTTATAATGCAAATTATGCATACCTTGGAATACATATAATTACAATTATAATTTAGTGTTTATTAGTAGGAAACATTTTTATCTCATTTTTATCTTGACTTTATTCTGCTGTTCCCACTGCTATTGTTGTTGATAGCACCGAAACAACCCAAGAGCCTAACCACTCTTTTCTCAGCCTGTGATATGAGGTATCACCCATCAACAGTTAAGGCTAGGCCTTGGTTTCAAGCCCATCTAACTGAAAGAAGAGAACAAAGAGATTAAGTTAAACAGTTATGGAAATTTACTTCCTGGAACTCAAGCTTTGCTTTCCTTTACCTCCAGACAGAACCAGTTTCTCTGCTTCCATGGCCAGCCTCGGTTTCTACCTTATGTTGGCAGTGATGCTCAGGGGAAGTAAGAAGTGCTGTTGATGGGCAGCTACATCTAAAAGTTTTAACCAAGGCAGTCCTACAGAAACTTACAGCCATTATATTCTACAGGATTTGTTTCATGACAGCCTTTTCAGGCATAATGAAAGTAACTAGCAGGGTGGTCATTATATTTGATAGTAGTTTGTTTAATACTATAACGCTCTGTTGTGCAAAAATCTTGTAACAGATTGTGGAGAATCTCCCTGCACTTGTAAGGACATTTTTCTGATGTGGAGAACTATTGTGAAGGCAGACAAAAGTTCTGACAGACAAAAAGACTGCTAGGGTTTAGCCAAGAATCCCTTGTGGTAGGTGTATCAAGTGTATAAGTATTGCTAGATATTTGGAAAATAAAAAAGCTCTTTTGTTATGAAGAATATTGAGCACTTGAGGGATTTGTTCAACAAATCACCTCTCATAGGAGGTGCTATGGAAAAGAAATTGAGAAGGCAAGGATTAGGCAAAGGTTAAAGAGATGTGAAAGACAGTAGGGCAGAGAACTCACATCAAGGATTCCTGAGAAGCCTGACGAGGGGCTTGGAGCACCCCTGCTATGAAGACAGTTTGGGTGAGCTGGGGTTGTTCAGCCTGTGGAAGAGAAGGCTACAGGGAGACCATGTAGCAGCCTACATAATGCAACATACAGATGTCTGTATGATGAAGAAAGCTGAAGAGAGAATTTTTACAAAAATAGGACAAGGGAAATGGCTTTATACTGAAAGAAGGCAGGTCTAGATCAGCTGTAAGGATGACATTCATCCCTGTGAGGATGGTGAGACACTTGAACAGGTTGCCTGGAGAAGTTGTGAATGCCCCATCCCTGACAGTGTTCAAAGCTAGGCTGACTGGGGCTTTGAAGACATCTGCTCAAGTGGAAGACATCTCTGCCTATGCCAGGGGAGTTGGAACCAGATGACCTGTAAGGTCCCTTCCAAATAAAACCTCTCTATCATTCTATAATTTTTGGAATTAAAATTTTCTTAAGGAAGGAAATGATGGGGATCTGGATTCCTTGTCAGAGACATTAAGACAGCCTCAGGTACTGCAAAACTGAAAACCCACCTGACATGGACAGGAAAGAGATCAGTAGATGGTTATAAACACTTCAGCCAAAGTGGTGGGAGTATTTAGAGAAAAGTGAATATTCATATGGACTATTTTAATTGTGCATCATTGAGACTGCTTATTATACCGAATTGTTTAGTTACAAAATGTCTTTTATCAGTCATTGGTAATACAGTTCTGCAGGGCTGTGAGTGCATTATATAAAAACTTTCGTACAGTCTCAAACCAGAGCTCCTGCCAACCTTGTAGCTGGCTCTCATTGTGGCCAGTTGCAGATGAATAAGGAAGTTGCAGGAAGAATAAGGGAGAGAGTGGAAAAACATAATGCATGTAAGAGCCAGGGGACAAAGAAGTGACTCTAACCTGGCACCTAACTTACAGATTTTTAAAAACCCTCTTGTCCTGGTATAATGAGAAACAAGCAAAGACAGGACACAGGTGTTAACTCATATGTAAAGGCAAGAAACCACCATGCCAAGACGTAGCATGCTGCTAAAACTGAATGCTCTCTGCTGTCTTACAAAAATAGGGGAGAAAAAGGGAAATATAAACAAGAAAGAGAAGTCTGAGAATTGCAGAAAACTACCAGGCTGACTACAGGGGAGACATGCATGAGAAACAGATATAGAGGATTAATCATCTGGTATATGCTGGACATTAAAACATATTGTGGGGAAGAGAGTCCAGCAGGACTGGAAATTGTCAGGATGAGCAGAATGTGGTCAGCAGTGATCCATTTGCAAGAGAAAGTCGGGGCTTTTTATGCTGCTTTTCACAAGGAAGGGCCAAAAATTCCTGGACTGCTTTATGGTTTGTTTTAGTCAAAGTAGACGATGAAAGTACATGCTAAGCAGAGAAGCTGTTTAGTTTGCCTGATACCGAAGAGGAAAGTGAGGAGAAAGACCAGCAGCTTTTCATCATTACATGAAGCCGCTTTTTAGATCAGAAACAAATTTTAAAACTTATAGGTGGAGAAAAAGCATAAGCACTTCAGTGCATTTGAATTTAAGTGATCTCATAATAAAGATTTGGAAGAGACCACAAACATACCACTGAGCAGTTGCTTTGCATAGGAAGCCCTGAGTAGCACTAGTTTCTTAAAAGAATATTAACTTCTAAAGAGGGAATTTAGGCTACTCTCAAGGTTTAATGACTTCAGGAATCTTTAGATCATGCACACATGCTCCGTAGCTAATTCTCTCTCCCCCTCCTGACTCCCTTCTTCCATTTCTGAATTAACTAACCCTTAACCCCATTATCTCTCTCATATGAAAGTGCAGTATGTTATTCCTGCACCATTAGTTCTCCACTGTGCCATCGTGTTTCTTCTAATGTCTGGAAGTCATCAGTACTTTTCCCTTTATTTGACTGTCAGCAAAAGGGGAAAAAGAAGGAGAACTCCTAATGGAGAGAGAATGGCGCAATGAATTTTATCTGGACAGCTTGAATTCACTAATGACTACACTTAAAAGTATAGATTGTGTCCTAGGTTTAACACTCATAAAATACACCACTTTGCAAACTCCATTTTTGGATGCATGGTGAGTACAGACATTTCCTTTGAAAAAGCCATCCCGGGGCTGGGACACAGAGTTCCAGGAAAACCTCGCTGGTGGCAAAAAGCAGAGCACAAGTCAAAAAGCACAGGCCTCCCTGCACATTTTTATCCTCCCGCAGCTCTGCAGCCCTGGCTCGGTGACAGTGCGTCCTGATTGACAACAATGGGGAGAAGGATCCCTGCTGCGGAGGAGGCTCTGTGTGTGGCTGCCTCCCTCCTGCACAAAAGAGGGGCTTAGATGGGGGGAGGGCGTGAGGCCAGCATTGCACCATACCCTATAGCTTGGGATCCTTCAGGCTCCGTCCCGTGGTTAGGGCTGTTTGCATGGGGCATTACGGGCGACCGCGTGCTCCCCGCCCCAGCTCTCCTTGGGGAGTCGCCAGCAAAGATTATACAACACGGACAGAGTGGCTGGAGGCAGTGGAGTAGGCAGAGGGAAGGGTGTCTGGAGTCGGGAAGAAGCTAGGGAAAATAGGGCGGGAGCACGGGGGAAGGACTTCTGCAGGTGAAGGAGAACTGGAGTGGACTTTGGGAGGGAACAAAGGGGTTTAGAGAGCTGATGGGGAGAAATGTCTGAAAGGGAGAAGTGCAACAGGAAGTAGCTGTGGGAGACTTTCAGCATCATTCTCCTCCCTTTCCCCAGGTTCAAGCTTTTTTTGGCTCTTACTCCTCATTCCTCTGGGGAATCAAACCCCCACCCTAAGGATCCTGATCCCTTCTCCATCACCCCCCTCACCCTCCAACCACTTACGTCTCCGTCCCTTGACAAGAACCAGACCTTGGAGCTTTTGCTCATGCTAGGGGTGGGGAAAGGCGAGGGGCTCCCCGGGCAGCAGGGAAGGAGCACTGAGAAGCAGCAAGTGGGGCCCAGAGGGGTGTGAGCTGATGCAGCTGTACTGCTGCTGATCCAGACATGAACTTCTCCTCCGCCAGCTCCAGGGCCTCTGCTAGGCAGTGCACGTTTACATTTTTATCAAGAAACTGCTGCTACCTCTATATAATAACCTGGATTAATGCAGTCAGCATGTTTCGGTCTTTCAGCAGTTGTCTTTGAGTATAACAGGAAGGCTAAAGTTGAATGAGAAAAAAAAAGGAAAAATAAAAAGGAACTTGTAGTGAGCTATGTAGATATATATGTTTGCAGTAAGAATCTCTAATGTCCCTCTGATGTGCCTTTTCATCAAGTTTAAGGGATATGACTTCAGTTTCAGTTTTAAATCTGGGGCTTTTCTTACTTCTTCAGAGAGCACACTCCATGCACACCTTTAGTACAATGCTGCTGTGGCATTTGACTTCAGTAGACTTTCTGGAAAATGCAATGATAATGTTACAAAGAGCAGTAGAAAACCAAACACACTGAAATAAAGTCAGTGGACTCCTGCACAGAGAGTAACTCTTCTCATGGAGCCTGATGCTTGCCGATGTCAATGGGAAAATATACAGGAATACTAACAATGCCGATTAAGAGATGCAGGAAGCTGAAACTAGAGCTGATGTGCCACCGTCACATAATTTTTCTCCTGATCCTTAAAACAAGGTAGAAAAATCAGGAAAATGTCAGCCTCTTTTAGACCTTACCTGTAAATAGATCCTGTTGTGCCACCGCTGCACTCCAGGTAAAGCTGCTTCTGGGAATTTTACCCAGTTGACTGGTAGAAAGGCAGAGTTTTTCACTAAGGATTTAACCTCCAGTTGCAGGAATTTTTCAGGATGGTTGTTGTTTGGCAAAACAGAGAGGTCCATATTTCTGTGCTGTAGAGTAATAATGAAAACAGCCCTAGCTTCTGCTTCCTGACTGTGCATGCTCTTTCTATTATTAATGATGTGAAGAAGGATACGACAGTTTCCTGAAACTGTATCTGACCCCTGTTTGGTATCAGGCTCACTTATATTATCTACCAATGATAAAAGATTGTTTAGAAGTGGCAGAGCAGACAGGACAAGTTTCTGTAAATGCCTGGCTTAATTTTTCAGGTTCAAGGTCTATTTTGATAGATACATATGTGATCATTAAAACTGAGTACCAGTGCATAAGACACTTAAATGCATAACAGCACTTCCTCAAGTTATCTGCCAAAAATGTCAAGCCTACAATACTTCAAAGTAACATTTTTTTCCCCTGAGAAAATTAGAAGCAGCTTCCAGTCAAAGCAAGTCCTCCTTTTCTGCAGCAGTACCAAGAGGCTTCATTGTGCTGTGTGGGTTGGTACCATTTACAACAGCTATGACATGCACTTTTTTTAGGGTCAGGGATTTCTTTCACAGTAAATTCTTCTTGACCCTGGGAAAAGTAGATTGTTCCAAGTAATTGATAACAGAAGTTTTCAGGGAATTGATTCTGCTCCCATTCAAATGAATGGAAAAATTCACTGTTACTGACTAGAATGGTATGGTCTCAGTCCCCATTTTATTATTTTATTTTGAGATTTGATATTTTCATCATTAGTTTAGTCTTAAGTCATTATTTTAGTCTTTCGACTCTCAGCTAATGAAATTCCCTTCTCATTATGGCCTCTATGTATGACTAGCAAAAGTAGCCTCCTCATTCTTGTTTTAACCTTTTCTTAAAATACATATATTTTTCTAGGATATGTTTCATTTTGATGAAACTACCACAGAGGATATGCTTTTGAAAGTTCAGGAAAACATTGTTTGAATCAAATTTGTGCTGAGAATTAGGGCACCACAAAAAATTTAGCTATTTAGACCACAGAATCAAACCAATCTATTTACCACACAGAAAACAGCTGAAATATAGAAACTAAATAAAAATAGGGGAACATTTTTAAAATCCTAAAGTAAAAATGAATAATTGAATATATATATATACATATATATATATGTGCATATATATATACAAAAATTAACCTCCTTATTTACTTAGAAAGCTCATGATGTCTCCTTGCATGTAATTATTGGAGGTTATTTTACATCATATCTGTTTAAAATTATTGATATGGCACCTTTCAAGTAGATGCCCAAATTAGTCTCTGTGAGCAGCCACAGAAGAGACAGTAGAGACTGTGTTTCTGAGTGGATGTGCATGCTTTTGGGGAATCTGGTGCAACATTTACAGCTATGTCTCTTCAGTCTAATGAAGCCCTGAAACACTAATACACCTTTCCAGTATACCCTAGGGATTACCATGAGGCTTCTGTTTTAGACTTAACCAGTTCTGCAGGGTTTTAAGAAGGGGTCCCTATATAGCTTATCCATCACCTTCAGGATTTTTTTATAGTTTTCTAACTTTAAAAAATCTAAGGTTCTAAGGTTGAATTATCCACCTTTTTAATCTCATCTTGTAAACCACCTAGTCTGTCGCCTTGCTAATTTATTTTCCATTTTCAATGTGTTAAACTGTAATTCTGCTACATAATAATACAACAGCCATAAATAAATACAATGCTTATGTTGTGGTTACACCTGTTCCAAAAATGGGAAAAATTTTGTCTTATCTTCTGACAACATCTGTCAGTTTTTGGTGCTTTTTCCCCTGATATTCTCATAGCAGTTAGTAACACTCTTGAGGCTGGTAACTTCACTTCTGTGACTGCCAGTTGCAAATTCAGTATCTCATAGGAATGGTTCAGGCTATTTTCATAGCTATACTACTTGACATTTACCTGCATCAAAGTTTTTCAGTTAATGTTTTGTCTAATCAGCTTTATGTTTCTTGCCAATTGAGGCAGGTGTTAACCAGAAGAGTTTAATGTCACCTACATCAGTTTTCACTCTTCCTCATGCCACGGATGAAAATGCCAAAAAACCTAACCCCTTAGGGAACCATGCTGCTGACTTCTCTCCATCCTGAAAGACGACCATTTTGCTTCCAATCCTTTAAAAGGATTTCAAGCCATGAAGATTGCTCCTCTAGTCCTGTGTGAACACAGTTTCTTGAATATCCTGTAATAGTGAACTTTGCCTGAGACTTCTATGTCCAGCAGATCCTCTTTGCTCCCTTCACAACTGAGGCCATGCTGACTCTACCCAAGAGCACATGCTTATCCAAGTGCTCAGGGATCTTACTTCTCCTTGGCTGTTACAGCAAGACTCCCTAATCTGTACCTCAAGAGGTGCTTTTTCCACAGGCAGGTGTTGGGGGTTACGTGTCCTTTTTTTTTTCGTTCCTTAGACAGTGGAATTTTTCCCATTTAGCTGAGAGAAAAGTCTTGATTGTTGGCGCATCTTCAGTACTTCAAAAGACAAAGGGATCGGCTGGGCCCCTGGGGGCAGTGGAGA
>VWYI01000081.1:0-13738 GCA_013399455.1 Anthoscopus minutus | reverse complement strand
CTCCTACCATTCCAACACTCACATTTATAAAGGATCACTAAGGTTTATCATAAACATCTCTACTCAAACCACCAGGCCTCTGGTGCACTATCTTTCAGGAATTCACCTCTCACATGGCTCTATTTTCAGAGCAGAGCTGGGCTTACTTATTTCCACAGTGGGGATCACAGAGCCTGCCAATGCCAGCAATAGCACCAGATAGAGGCATATGCAGAATCTGCAGTGGAGTTTCACACGAGAGGCTCACAAGGAAGGCCCTAGTGGCAAACAAAATCCTTGGGTGGATGGTAGGGACTGGGCGAAAGGAATGGAAATCATTGTAATTCTCAATTTCCAGGACCAGTATGACTGCAGGGAAACTTAAAAAAAAAAAAAAAAAAGGAAAAATCGAAAGAGTTCAGTCCTTACATGGACAGTATTCTACCATCATGAACCCTGAAAACAGAAGTCATTGTCATTTGCATTTAATAATATGAGAAAAATATGAAAAAAAATGAATAAGAATATTAAGTTGGTAGTTCATCCTAAGTTCATCAGAGATGGCTATTAAGTCTGCAAAGAGAAATTTAAGAAATTATGCCACTACTATCCTTTCTGCCCTTTCTCCTGCCCTACAAAAGCAAGGATGGTCAAGGGGCTGTGTTTTACTGTTGCTGTGTAGATCAAGTGATATCAGCTCTGCTGTAGAGCTGAAGCTTCGCTGAAGCTGCCAGATGCAACAGTAAGATACCTTCTGCTCCAATAGCCTTGCAGATTTTGAAGAAAGGCAGTAAATACCTGGAAGCAGCAACTTCTTATATTTCCTCTGACATTTCTACCACATTCTGAGACTCACATTCTGACTGCATGAGATGACAGCTGCTTAGTCAAAAGCTTCTCCAGTGTGGTGGGTTTAGAGCTAGTTAAACTCACCAGTGCACTTCCTCATTCTCTTGCTGTGAGATATGATTTTATGAGAAGGGCAAGAACAGGCTCAAACCTTAAGACTATGAAGAAAGCTTTATTAACAAAACTAAAAGACTGGAAAAAGAAAAAATCAGAATGAAACTTCCAGAACACTTTCCCTCCCCTGCCCGCCTTCTTTCCTTTCCCACTATAAAACAAAACCTGGGATTTTAAATCAGTTATCACTTCTACAATAGTCTTTCCTCAGTTCTCATAGGGCGAGGAGTTTTCTTTCCCAACACCATGGAGAAATCTCCACAAGAACACAGTCTTCTCATGACTTTGCATCTTCACAAACAGCAGCTGCCCAGTTTAGAAAAACTTCTGCTATTGTGAAATTCCTCCCATTTTCACAGNCAAGCTCCTCATAGCGTCACTGCTTCTTCAACATCTGCTGCCTCTGCTCAGGTCCACAGTTTGAACTCTCCATCCCCCCATACTTGTTTTCTCTCATGAATTAAAGGAAATACTGTAGCTATTATAGTCCATCTCCATACCAAAAGAACTTTCAGTCCAAATATTTGGACATCTCCTCATTCTCCTTCCATCTAAAACTTAAACTTTCTTTCATTGACCCTGGTGTCTTCATGCTGTCACTCTGTGGTTTTCTCCCACCCAAGGGAAGAATCATGCTCTGCAGGTCTCATCTGTGCACTGGAGGGGTTAACATTTCACCCAGGCCAGCAGGCATTGGTGGGCACCGTGATGGATTGCAGCTGCGATGGGTTCCTCTCTCTCTCTCTCCGCCCAGCAGCCGCTGGGGGAAGCCAAGGTGGGGAGGAGAGGCCTAGCCTGGCCCAGAGCCCAGGGAAATCCCAGCTCAGCACAGGCCAGGAGGCTGGAGGCAGGGCCTGGTGTTAACAAAATCTCAGCAGCTGTGACCTGGCCCAGCTCCAGCTGGGGCCCCCCTGGCCTCGCATCCCTGCTCGGGAGCCACTGGGGAACGGCCCGGCCTGGCCAGGCCACGCGGGCTGCAGCCAAGCAGGGCTGGCCTGGGCCCAACCAGAGCTCCTATACCTTCTGGAGCTGGAAAATGAAAGGCACTTCTGGAACTTCCCAGGTTTTAAAATGGGATATTCATGGAGGCGGACCCAGCTTCTCAATGGTTTAGAAAGCTACCAGTTCTCAGAACTAGACAGGTATTGGCCTTTTCTAGGCACAGAGGAAGCTCCCAGCAGCCTCTCTCAGGAAAACCATTTTTGTGAATGGTTTTCTTCCTTCTTCCTAAATATCAACCAATATCAAACCAACATACAGGAAACCCAGAAATATGAGAACATAGTCTGCATCTGTTGCCGTTCTCAGAGCACACACTACTGCCTGAACCCTTTGAGAATAACAGGAGAAAAAAATATAAAAGAAGCTTTTGCCTCCTCTCCAGTGAGGATGATATACCTGGACATCAGAGAACAAATTACTGTGGGAGGAGACAGAGCAGGTCTCTCCTCTCTTAGTTCACAAAGTCTAGGGTGGTGTGAGTATAGGGTTTGGAATTATACTGAAGTTGGCAAGTTCATGGCTCCATTGATTTTCCATAACTGAAACCAGCCAGAGGCTGGATAAGCCTTGCATCAAAGTTAAGACTTGGTGTGCTGGAGGCATGTCACAGTTGGCTCTCTGTGACTCGTCCGGCTGGGCCGGCATGGCAAAATAGAAGAACAGGAATGATGGAGTTGCCTGAAAAACGTTAATGTTGGTAAAATAACAAATCACAGAAGTCGCACATTCTAGGGACAAGCTCCAAAGACCAAGGAGCGTGGCAAACTTAACAACATATAGAGGTACCTGAAGGCAAGGGTCCAATCACTAATGCAGAGCAGGGACATGACCTTATATGTGACAAGTCCCGAAACAACTGAGAACTAGAACCAGAAACATGGCCTATTAGGGAATGATCACATTAGCATCCTAATATCTATGCTTTTAGTACCCCTCCTCCTGGGTTTCAGGTTTATGCCTTCTGTACAAGTCACCTGAGCTAAGCCACTATCCATCCCAGCTGTTCTGTTCCCATAGAAGCAGTATGTAGAAAATGGTTTTATGTGAAATAAACTAACAAAGAAAAACAGAAGAGCTGAAGAGAACTGCAGCAATTAAAGGGCTATCACAAAAAGCACTTAGATTCAACTCAGCTTTTTATTTGTGCTCCTGCCATCACTACTTTATAGTCCTACACTGCAAATATATGTGATGTAAAGACTGCCATGCTACCGTGACCCCTCTGAACAGTTATGAGAGACACCTTGAGCCCCTACACCATATTCAGATTCTCTGTAATGACTAAGTTACAGAGCTATTCTCAGGGATAAATAACTGCCTGAATAGTCCTTCAGGAATGTTCAGGAATGTTCAGGAAGGAACACTTGCAAGTGACTCATCTCTGGAAAATCTTTATCATCATTAATAACACCAGGAGAGGAGTATCCAAGATTGTGTTGTGCTGGATTTTTTTTTTCTTTTAGGCTGGGTACACAAAGTATTCTTCTATGGATGTCAACAGTATTGTATCAGGACCCAGGTTGTCAGGAGACCACCTCAAAGAGCCTGTGGCTCTGGAAGAGGAGAAGTAAACCCCACATTCCTTGCCCAGTGTGAATCCCTCAGATACCTCTTGAGTGCCTAGTTGATATTTCAACAAAGACATTTACAGCCATTCACAAGAGCACACTACACCTTTGGAATTTTTGTTTAGTTTTGTATCTGTTACCTTGAAGTCATGCTTGCCTGTTTTCCATAGCACTTGAAAATAGCAAAGAGCATTTTCTTCACAATTAAAAGGAGAACATTTTCCACATATCCCTGGAGCTGGGACTGTTAGAAACTGTGCAGTCCTGGGTAGCAGATAGACCCTGAGCTAATGAAGCCTTTAAACACATCCTTTACTAATTTTAAGCACAGTAGTAGTACCACTGTAACTCCAACTGGCCATTCCCCTTTGTTTCTAGATAATCCTAGAAACCTATCAATGTTCCAAAACTGACTGTGCTGCAAAGACACAGGATTTGATCAAGATAAAGCATGTGTATTGACATATTTGGCTCTCATATTGTATAAATCTCTGAAGAGAAATGCAAATCGAGAGGGAGAGGATTCTTAAGGTTTTCAAGTAGCTAGAGGCTTTGCCTCAGGGTAGATTTTGTGACCAGGCTATTTAGTAGTATTAATCTTCAGCTGTTTGTGTTCACAATACACATAATTTGACTATCTGCACTGAGTGGAGAGACAGCAACCTGTCAATGGCAGAGCAGCTGTACCACTCCAAGTGAGGATGCAGCTCAATTTTTCCTCCCTTTATTTCCCTTCTATCATTTTATCCAACCCACACGTCCCCTTAGTTCTTTCAGTGGGGGAAAGGAGATCTACTTGGACCTCAGTGTGCTTGAAGAGCAAATTACGTTTTCAATCCAATTACTTCCTGAGTCTCTGTCGTAGCAATCTGTCCTCACCCCAGACAGAAAGCAACTGCTGTTGCACAGCTGGTCTGGCACCAGCCGCAATGGCAGATGAATGGCAGGCAGGTGTGATGTCAATTTGGCTCATGAGCTGCAAAGAAATCATGGAAGAACTCCCTGGCTGCTGCAGAAGGGAGTGTGATTTGGAAGTTGTTCCTACAGAATGGCTGGTAGTTTAATCAGAGGAATGCCCAATGGACAAGTCCACTAATTCTTGGATCATGCCAGTTGGCACTAGGCATTTATTGGAGGACTGAAGGAGGCTCTCAGATCCTCTGATATCTAGCTACCACAGTTATGGACACACAAACATGAATGCCTCAGGATCATCTTGAGCACAAGACTGGTATTAGATGAATTCAATATAAATAACCTTACCACAAAAAGAAGGTAATAAAAGGAATCCAAACTCATCAATATAAAGAACAATCTAAGACTTCTCCATTCTCTTTCCCTTGATAAAGCAACAAGTTATCTTGGACTGCCCAACAGGTTGCCATCTTGGTTGAAGTTCTACACAACTTCAAGATTTTTAAAATAAAACCCTTTTGAGTCTGGGTGGTGGTGTCTTTTGCTTCTCCATTTTCATTTTCCAGGTTGACCTCAGAAACTTTCACTGTCATGTTGTCATTCCTACCAAAATTTCCAAGATGACTGGAATTTTCTCACACAAATGGATGGATGAGTTTGTTTCCAGCAAAGGAAGTTATGACGTCCTGAGAGAACACAGGCCTCCTGCATGACAAACATGGCAATCTGTGAGCTTTGTGAGCCTGTACAAAGACATATGGACAATAAAAGACACTCAGCCTCAAGCATCAGCCTCTCAGCAGGTAAAATAGAGGAAAAGAGCTCATAGAAAAACAATACAATTTGGAGAGGAATGTAAAGGTGAACATTTTGCAGACTAACACATTATCCAAACTCACAGGAACCCTCCAGCTCTGCCAGAACAGTTAAATGGATTTATCTAAACCAGTCTAAGCATCTGCTTGGACACTGTCACCATTAGCAAAAAGACAACAAGTTTGGTGGGTACAAGCAGGAGGGTTAAGTAGTCACCAGCCTCAGGATCTCTCCTGGCTGGCCAGAAGAGGAGCAGCCTTAGCAGGACTAAAACAGCCACCCTCACTGAAGCATCTCCTATCCACGGGTTAACCTGAGCTTTTTGGTTTTACCTCAACTGACTCTGTTCTGCTAAGCAGATATATGCAAGACTAACTGCTGGCAAAGGGACACTACCAAACAGGGCCTCTCCATATTTTAACTGGAAGCAGTAGTTTGCAAAGTTGATGTCAGTGCAGCACCTTTGCTGTGCTTTATCTGAGTCATCTACCAAAAGCCTCCATTCAATTTTTTTACGGGGCAAGAAGAACACAAACCTATAAGCTTTTTAAACACTAGTTCCACTGCCCTGTTGCAAGCAGGTGACAACCCTGTGTGGACAGTAGAAGTCATTTAAAACCTGAACAAAACTGCTTCTTCAACAAAAGATGATACAGTTGAAGAGTCTTCAAGCTTCCATGAAAACATAGGAAACACTATCCAAAAAAACAAGTAACTGAAGAACAACACAATTTAGATTTTAGATCCAGTAGCACAACCCAACCAGAAGACTTTCCCACATATGAAACCAAACTCTGGAAAATCTTACAAAATTACAATATTAAAAATTAGGTTATAACTGAAGAGGAAGAAGAATCTGAGTATCAAGACATACTGAGGAGCTGTGATGGTGGACAATACCAACCAATAAGAGCTCTAACCTTCACGAAATGCTATCGTCCAACCTCTGTTGAATTAGAGAGCACTGTTTCTCCACTCCTTCCCAGCAAGTCAGAGAACCATGCTGGAAAGCTGCCAAGGGTCCAGGCAAAGCAAACTAAGAGGGGAAACCCCCCCCAAAACTAATCCCAAACCTGAAAGATGCTCAAAAGCCTGCACAAACCTAAGAACTATTTCTTAGACTTTTAATTAAGGGAAAACTCTCTCTGACCTTCAAGGGTAAAGACACCTCAGTAAAAAGTAACTGCAGGTCAGGCAATTTTTTTCCCAGGCTTCATTGACCGGGTGGATAACCAAATAGCATAAAAGTAGTTGTACTGAAAGACTTAGAATTCTTATTTCTTAGGGTTTTTGCATTATTCTCAAACTGTGTAACCTCAGTCACAGACTCACAAACCAAAATCTGACAGAGGTAGATGCTGTGGAAAGGCAGCCACAAAGAAAGATAATTAAGCAGTAAGCAAAAAAGAAGCACAGGTTCTGCCAGGATACATTCTAGACACAATCATTTATGGGTAACTAAAGAACAGTGAAAGCCTTTCCACAAAATCTCACAGCAGGATGCCAGATGACTCAAAAACAAACCTCAAAACTCCTATAACACTTCATTTTCAAACAATGAAGGAGAAAAAGGCATTATAAGACATCACAAAAGGCTGTTGGACTCCTTTTATGCTGCTATAGGTACGCATTATATTATTGGCTTTTCACAAGTGTTAAATTGAATGCTGTATGTATAATGGTTACAAACCCTGCTGTACTAACATAATTTCTTTTATTTCGATAACAAAACTAAGAAGTAGTAGTGTGATACTTATAAACATATATGTTAGGCTATAGTAAAGTATTGAAATAAGAATGTTTTTGTTACAGTAACCCATAGAATGAAAAGATAATCAGAAAGCCTCCCTGGCATTCCAAAATTGTCTTACTAGATGAAGATAACAATGACCAGAGCCCCAAAGAAGGAATTTACTGAAACTCTTTTATCAGGGGTAGGAGATACACTGGAGCCAAAGGGAAGATTGATGGGGGGTGGGGGAAGCAGGGGGGAGAAACTTGAAAGTAAGCAAAAGAATATCTAAGCTTAAAGGAATTTCTGAATATGCATAAAGAAACTCATTAATATGCAACAGACTGGTGCTTTTAAGGAACAATTCTTTGTTAATAAGGTGTGCTTTTGGCTGAATGCCAGGCAGAGAAATGGGATGATGTTTGGTAGCTCTAACCTGCTTATTAAAGGGCAGGATGTTACATTTCTGTCACGAAAGTGATGCTCAAGGAAAAGAAAAAGGAAAACAAAAGGAGCCCTCAAAAGTGAAAGATGAAATCAAAGCAAAGGGAACGCTTCCTCCCTCCCAGTCCTCCAAGTCCACTTTATTCAGGGATGGAGCAGTCTCTAGGTAGGCCTTCAAGAGCTGATTTAATATGCTGCCAATCTAAGGCGGTGTGATTTGGCCAGACATCTTCAAATTTTGCTAAAGAAAAACATGCAAGAGCCCCTCCTGCCCTGCCTGTCCTACTACAGTAACAGAAACAAGTTGGGCTGGATCTGACATGATATTAAAAAAAATCCAACAGAATTAAAGAAGGGTGTAAGTGCACTTTATTTCCTTTCACAGTCATCTTCAAGACCTGAAAACTTGGATCAATCCCTCTGTCTCAGTTTGGAAGATAGGTATCTGCTAAGGAAGGCAGAAACTTCCCTTGAAACAGAAAAAAAAAGTTAACCACCTCCCTCCAAATTATTATAATTTTGAAATCAAGGGACTCTCAGGCAAAGATATGGGGATAAGAATAATAGTTCTTTACTAGTATGTATAACAAGGCAAGCAACAACAATAACTATGGCATTAATAAAAAAACAGAACCAAGGACCACATGACAGCCCCCTCCGCCAAGATGGGAAAGGATGGAGCAGAGGCTTTGCTTCATAAACCCCTTGTGGGCACTTGATGTCGGTGCTCCTGCTGTACTCTGCAGAATACCCAGCTGCAATGTCAGAAATGAGTAGAAATGCCTGGCCAGTGGACAAGCTTGATATATCAAGCTCCATGGCAGCGGCTGGCACTGCTGTCCTGGCAGGACAGGGTGGTGCGGGACCCCACAGACAAAGAACAGAAGAAAGAAGAAATTCCATCTGGGTCATGGCAAACTCCCTTCTCCCAGCAACCACAGCTTCGAGTGTCCTTCTCTCAAGCCAAAGAAAACAAGCCAGCCCCCAGCTGCCCCAGCCCTCCCTTTCACCTGCTCCCGTTCCCCTTGGGCTCAGCCAAACTCTTCACCCAATAAGTACCTGCAGTCAGGTTTCCCTGCAACTAATGGGGAAAAAATTCTATAGGTAAGAATGAACAAAAGGAAAGACACCTAACCCCTAACACCCTCTTACATGTATTTGTCTCTAATCTTTACCAAATTTGACTCTTACCTTGGGACAAAGCTGAGAAAAGGGGGCAGATAAAGGATGGAAGAGAATGTAAAATCACCTGCAAAATGACAGATTAACACAGATGCCTTTGTGCTCATGGAAAACATACAAAGAAATTCAACAGGGGAGACACTGCCAGGGAGCCATGAAAGCACAGCTAACAGCAGACTGCAGGAGGCAGTAGGCAAACATACCACAGGTAGTCAAGGATTTTTGTTTCAGTAAAAAGCTCTGCTTGTTTCTGTTTGAGCACAAATATTCTCTGTGGAACCAGAGAACCTCCAGGCTTGGTATTCCCATAGGAGGAAGTTCTTCCCTCAAGAAGACATTAGCCAGACTGGCTTCAGGCCCAAACACATTTTGGTGGCTGAACCACAAAACTGAAACAAAGGCCAGATTTCTGTCTTCCACCAAAGGCGGTGGGTTGAATTGGTGAGTTTTTAAACTGCTTTAGCTTCATTGTGTCTTCAGAAGACACAGGTTTTCTTGGGGAATCCTTTATGTCCTTGTTTCCTGCTGCCACTGGGCCCCACTGCACGATCTTCCTAGAACAAGGTACAAGGTCACAGCTGCATCCAGCTGTGCTGTGCCAGTATCCATCTTTCACTGAGGTACTACAGAGCTGCACTACATTTCACTTAGATGAGGACCAGCAGGGCTAACCAATCTGTATCTTCCCCTAAATTAATCCATGCATGAAAGACACAGCAAATATTTCCCTTGTATTTCTTCAGGCTTGCAATATTTGCTCTTATATTTAATAGAAAGTAAAAGCCTCCAACATGACCTAGTACCTTAATTCAAATTATTTTATCTTTTAGGCTGTTGCACAGTTCCATTCATTAAAATAGGCAACAGACAAACATAACCTCAGAGAGTAACAGGTTTACTGTAGTAATTTACAGTTCTTACATGGAAGAAACTGAAACATAATCAGAGAGAGTGGGGAAGAAGGAGGGATGGGAAGCAGGACAGTGCTGCAGGATTCAGCTACAGCACAAAGTAGCACTGTTGGCATGTAAGAGCTTCAAGGAAGAGGGCACATGGCGCTGATGTACCTAAAAGCTCAGTACTAAATAACTGACACCTTCAGCTATTCTAAATGCACAGGCATCACTCAGCTTCTCGGTACTCACTGATCTCTTCCAAAGCACTTCTCCAGAATTCACCCAAGTCTGCAACAGGACAGTGCACACCCCAGTCCACCGCACTCCTTCAGCAGCTACAATATAAGACCTGAACACTGAGATCTGTTTGCACTGGGGCTGGTGTCACTATTCCAACACATCTCCTGTCACCACCCAAAGAGCCACAATCCATTTAACTTCCTCACAGTAAGCCAAAACCATCATAAATTAAGAACAAAACTGAATATTGGTCTGAGCAGTATCTGCAACACATTCTCATATCCTAAAGATTTCTGTTACCAAGGTAGGAAGACAAGGGGTTTGCTATAGTCAGCCAAAAAAAAGTGTTTTTAAAGCATAATCAAAGCAAATCTCTCATAAACAGCTCAAAATATCCCCTATGACTATGCAAATCCTGACCAAGTGCACCGTCCTGCAGCACTTTATTCCAGCACAGGATACTGTGCTGCTCAGTGGTCTTCAAATTCCATTAAATCCACTGGTTTTTTCCCTGTTCTTGATCATCTTAAAAAATATGCTCCCTTGCTGTCTCATTCGTAGAGGCAGGCAGGAGATTATGCATCATAGCAGATGCATGAGTTAAAAAAAAATACACCAATAAGGGGGAACCAAAGCAAAAGCTTTTATTTGCTTATATCTGGAATCTTGGAATGTATGCACAGAGCTCTGCAGCCAGCCAAAGCAGTAGAAATGTCTACCTAAGCTCCCTCACACTCCTCCAGAAGGCCTCCTAATCACTGTGGCCATCCCAAACCACAACCCGTGTCCAGACTATATAGAATGCTGTAAGATTTGGGTCATACCTGGAGATCAGATCACTGCCCCAAGTTATGTACATATTGTTCAGTAGAGCTTGTGGATAGAAAGCCATTCTGAGCTCTTCAAGGCTCTACCAGATATATATCAACAGCTTTTGCAAAGCCAATGTGGATCAAGCAGGAATCCAAACAAATGTGACAGCTATTCCATTGGCCTTCACGGCTATGCAGCATTCCCTGCATTTCCTATAATAACATGAAGCAAGGAGCATCCAAGGATATGTCTCAGAGTTTAAAGCTGCATCCAACCTTCCAAGCAGCTGGGATCACCACAGAGAGACCATTCAGGGTCTGGCTGGACATGCCTCCTCCTGGCTATAAAGAATGGCAAGCTTCATACACGTTTTCCACCAACTGTGTCTGTACAAGAAATACATCTAAATACATAATGTGTGTTTCTGGGAGTCATATTCCACTTAAGTCCCCAAACAAAGTTACACCTGGCCCTAGGGAGGAGACACTGCACACCCAGCAGGAGAGTGGCTGCTGGTTTAATAGTATTGGCTCAGCTCTCATGCTCAGTCTGTAAACACCATGTGTCTGCATGTTTATCCATATATGTCTGTGTCCCTGCATGGAAAACCAAAGGAAAAACAAGGAATGCTTAAGAAATGCTTAGAAAAGAACCTAGCTCAGTTAACTGCACTGACATCCATAAGATCTGCCTCTGAACCCCTGCTGCCCAGAAAATTGCACCCCAGACTCAAGTCTTCAAAGAGTTCAGAGAGCTCTGCACACAGGAGTTTGTGCTCAGCAATGCAATGATTTGCAATTCTAATGAGCTTTTATCATTCCTCTTGCCATAAAAGACTTTAAGACAAGAAAGGAACCTTTCTACTTAGACCATTTGTGGGGGAGGCAGGACACCCTTCTTCACAGGATTACACGATATTAGAGTATTTTAATTTTTAAGTGTTTTTCTTCTACTGTTGCTTAACACTGTGAATGAAGAAGCTGTGGATAAAAGGCAAGCAAACAAGGAGGCTAATAGGAGGGACACACACCTTCCAAGCATTTATCAGCCCATTTGCTTGAATGAAAGGAAAAGCAAGGCAGAGAAGAGAGGAAAGAGTATCACATTTTTGCCTATGCACACAAATGATAGGTAGTCTTTATAAACTTAAATTCTTGCATCTTCCAAAAACCACAAGAATTTTTACAGCAACAGTGGTGCACTTTGCTTTGTGTTTATACTCTGCTAGCACAGGATGGTCTTAGTGCCTCAACCCAGGGGTTTAAAGGCAGAAAAAAAATCACCAATAAACAATAGGTAATAAGGCAGATAAATGAGGAACTGGAACTATTTGTTAAATAACCATGACAAAGATTAATAGAATTAGCATCTATGGTGATATATGGAACTTATAACTAAGCCTATGCAACTATAGTTTGCTGCTGTAATCAAGTGCATTAAGAACAAATAATCCTTTGCTATGCAACAACAGGATCTAGCCTACTGTTTAAGGCTGATAAAGCAGGAACTAGTGCTCTAAAAACTAGTAAAAACTGCATCTTAAGTTTAGACTGTGGCCAGAAGCCTTGAAGGATAGACGAGCACCAAGACAGCCTGCACGAGGACCGGGTTCGTCCAGAGGACATTGTGAGGATGACTGCTTACTTCATCCAGTGATCCCTGCCCAAGACCACCAGGAGACAGTGTGCAAGCACAGACTGAAAAAGAGCTGATTAGCATACAAAGTGAGAGTAGCCAAGGCATAAGTTATGAATATGTACAGACGATGCTGAAACATTCATAATATGTATATGCTGAAGTGAACATAAACAGAGCTTTTGCTGTGTTTGGCATGCATGTTTGTGATGGAGCAATCCTCCATGTGTCCAGCACTAAAAACATACCTGTCGCGGTGAGGGTGGATGCAACAATCCTTAAAACTTTAGGGTCCCCTGACACCAGGGCAAGTGACGTGCCAATAAAAGGAGCGGGTAACAATGGAGTGCCTGAAAAATAAATATTTCAATAAGAAATAAAATAGGGCTGATGTCCATAAACCATGCAAAGTATAGGGACAAACTCCAAAGGTCAGGACTAGGGGTAGACACAACAATATCTAGGGCAGGCCTGAGGGCTGAGTCTGAAGGCATGGATCCAATCACAACCCGGGGTTAGAAATATGTACAATACTGTGATGAATAACGACCAATCAGGGGACAGAACCAGGAACATTCTAGCAGAGTAACTTTATATGAGTAGTCTTGATCAACCTAATAACTTCCATAAAGCCTTAAACAAGTGCTTCCTAAGGCTTGAACTTAAAGCCTGGTGTGTCAGGGGTGAAGTCTTTCTGGCCCTGCATCCCAGCAGGGCTGACTCCCACATCTCTCCCCTTCTGTTTATCAAAAAATGAAACATCTCACATAATTATAAAAATGGAGGTTAGAGACCTCTGCAAAACTCCATAAAAGCATCCAAACATACAAGAAACAACCAACAGTACAACAAAAACCATAACAATTAATAACTGTGTTTTAACTATTGACAACAACCAACCCCTTGGTCCCCAACTTTTGAAAAGTCTGTTGAACCAATTATCTTCTATTTGAAGCTTTTTGATTCCCTCCCTCCGCACCTGGATGCTCTTGTGTATCAACTCGCTGCAGCTGGAGAGGTTCATACAGCACATCCCCTCAAAGTCCTCATGGCCATGCCCACATGCCAAAGAAGAAGAAAATCTATGGCTGCCCTGTTCTGCAAGGTGGCATGTCTGATGGTTTTGACATCGGAGAGCGGGCCACACAGGGCAAGGGAGGTAGCACTGGGTTTTCTTACTTAGTAGGCACCTGAGATGATCCAGTTGTCATAGAGCTTTGGCTGCAGTGACCCATAGTAACAACAGGGAGGCTTCTATTCTCTTACTCCAGTACATGATGTCATCTTTGCAATCAGTTTGAAATAATGTGTGTGTTATAAGTAGATATTAAAAATTGGGTCCAGAAAATAATAGGCAAGGGACGAGGCCAATAAAATTAATTGATTTAATTAGCAAGCAGTAGAGACAAGGTACAATGCGTTGGACAGCCAACAGAGTCAAAGGTCCCAAAAGTTGGTCTGCAAAAAACTTCTCATTAGGTACAGCTTTTATATCTTTCTTTTTCTTCTGAAGATCTTCAGTTTATGATTTGTAGGGGGAATTCTTCACTCCC
>VWYI01000080.1:0-34732 GCA_013399455.1 Anthoscopus minutus | reverse complement strand
ACCACATATTTAGTATTACATATTGGTAAAAAATTGTCAACCAAAGTTTTTGTAAGAAAATTTTATTGTACACCAAGTTTACCCATTTGTTTTTCAACACATGAGCTCACTGAATTGGAGAGCTTCCCAAAAGGATATCATTAGCAGCCCAGGAGCCCTGTATAACATTTTGTTTCCTGCCAATTGTCTAAAGGGTAGAAGCATTCTTAACTCACAGTTTCTTCTCAATAGTGATGTTTGAGAGCAAAGCCACCAACATTCGTTCTGTTTTCATAGTGTCACAGAATCTATTAGGTTGGAAAAGACCTCTAAGATCATAGAGTCCAACAATTATTGCCCAACACTACCAAGTCTACCACTAAACCATGACCCCAAATGCCACATCTACATGTCTTTTAAATACCCCCAGGCCTGGTGACTCAGCCACTTCCACGGCCATCCTGTTCTAGTCCTTTGAAAACTTTTTGGTGAAGAAATTTTTCTAATAGCCAATCTAAGCCTTCCCTGGCACAATTTGAGCCTGTTGGCTGTTGTCCTGTTGCTTGTTACCCGGGAGAAGAGAACTCACCTCACTAAAAGACCATCCAGGTTGTTACAGAGATCAAAGATGTCTTGAAAATTCATGTAAATATATTTGAAAGAAAGTCTGACTTTGAATGTTCTGAGGCGAAGACAAAACTATCCATTATGAGAATGCTGTTGTGTTTTGGTCCGATGCCTTTTACAAGGCTGGACAGTCCATAATCTTCTGGAGGAACAGGAATGGTACTCTTAATTTACCATATTTCAAGGACTGTGGCTTTTCTGAATTAGGAGATAGCTTTGGAAATTCTAGTTTTGTGTTTGGGCCTAGAGACTCACCTGGTGACTGTGTATGGCTTGGGTTGTTAGTTTGTTTCAGTGGGTTCTTCAGGATAAATGCCTAGTGAAAGTCCTGACTCTGTACTGTTGTAAATGAAATTAATTTCAATAGATGTAGCTACTTAAAGACCTTTTGCTTCACTTTGTTCACAGAGCTCAGGCACTGGACTGAGAAAATTGCTTTTTAGGTGCTTTCCCAGGTTATCCATAGGCCTTCCCCTTTCTAGTTGGCAGTGCTTCTACAGTCATGTAGCAGAGGAAGCTTGCAGCAGGTCTTAATGCTGGTCCATGGAGAGTCCTACACCAGCCTGGTTTTACACTCCTTATTCATTTTCTTCTTATTTTGTTTTTCTCTAAAGTTGTGCTTCTTTATCAAAGATGAGGATGGAATCACAATGATAATAGGGACGTCTGCTGAGTAGAATGAATTCTGCTTATATTCTGCTTATTGCTTCATATTGGAGCAAAGTTCTGAGAAATGCTGGTTTCTAGTTCAACTTGTGCAAACTAGGCTGAAAATCTAGACTTAAATATTTTCTCAGCTTTTTCTTATTCTCCTTGTATTGTGTCCTCATGCTTTGTCTGTAGAGCTGGAAATCAAGTGTGGTCCAGCATTTAATTCTTAGTATTGGAGGCCATGTGTNTGTTCAGATAGGCCTTCAAAAGTGGTATTATGAAGCTTAATTCATGGATGTTTTTAAATTATTATAGAGCTGTATTTACACTGCCTGGTGTTTAGGTGAAGTTTTTATATTTAGTGCAGTAAATAATAATTGCAAGAAGTCCATCCAAGTCTATGAATGATTGTGGGGCTTTTTTTTGAGAAGGGCTGAAGATGGTTCAGAAATGGTGCATTTATTTCACTGAGTCACTTGGGCTCAATGGTGTGCTGATTTACTTTTAATCTATCTAGGAAATTTTTAGAGTAAATTAAAAACTCACTGAGGGACTGGGGAGATGTAGGAGTACTAATCCTTATGCCTTAGCTAAAAGGAACAAAACCAAACAACAGTTGTCTTTTTTTTTTTTTCAGAGTGGCACAGAGAAGACACAGAAGAGTAAGAACATGGACTCGCCATATAAATATCTTCAATAAAGATTATATCTTTGTGCCTGTGAATGAGGAGTAAGTCTGTTTTCAACACCTTTTCTGATATTTAAAGATTTCAATGAATGTTGTGGTTGTAAAAATTTATGGCTGTAAAGTTGGATAATTGCCAGTGATTTATCAGATTTTGAAGAAGTAACACATATGGAATGAGTAAATTTTGAAAAATGTTCAAAAGATAAAATGTTTATTGAGCTGTCAACTTTTAACCTGTGGTTTTTGTTTTACTGAAAATTACTGTTAAGTATTTTGTAGAATAATTTGTATGCCATTATGATGATTACTGTGCACTTCAGTAATATTTCTATAAAGAAATCACAGCAACTCATAGTATCAATACATAAAAGCAGAACTTCCATAATCTGTGCCTTGGCCTGGTTAAATAACTGACCTGAACATGGAAACTTCTGTAAAACTGAATAGTTGTTGAAAGGTATATAATGTAAAACAGATGTGGAAAGGTGCCACTCCTTCAGCTATATACAAAACTGGGATCACCATCACTGATTATTAGTATTTATTTTGGATTTTAGTTAAATGTGGAATGAGTGGTCAAACACTGATAAATTGCTGTGGTGGGTTTCTTGAGGTTTTTGAAGGAACTGATGCTTATTTTTGCTGTTATGCCACAATGCAAAGTAAAAAACGAGGGAGAGCATTAGTATGAGAAGCCATGAAAAGCAAATGGCAACGATGGTTGTGTGTCAAAGAACAGTTGTCTGAGAGCTCTCAATATTATAAAAGCCTTCCACAGCTTTTTCAGAACCAAATATTAGAGCTTTGACATTTCTTCCTCTCTCTCCTCACTACTGGGCAGGTCTCATTGGTACATTGCAGTTATCTGTTTTCCTTGGTTAGAAGAAGCTGTGTATGAGGAGTGTCCTCATCAGAATTCAGTATCCCACCAGCCTCAGCAGACTCCACTTGAGCCAGAGAGTGAGAGCACTAGAGCTGGTTCAGTGCTCTCCAGGGATGAAGAAGAGATGGATGGTAACAGAAGTTTATTCTCTAAAGGTACGTCATCTAGGAGACAGTTATGTCAAGCCATAAACAGTTCTAAGTGTCTTAATCCTTGAAGGACAGAAATTATGTAAAATAGAATTTCTAAAACTCCAAGACTGATGTAGTATGTTATTACATACCCATGCAGTGTAAGGACTGCAAATTTTATGCAGCTCTGGAAAACAATAGGAGAGATGTGGAAAATCAGGAATGATTGGAAAGTTGTTTGGTTTCAGGAAGAATTTTATCAGGAGGAAGATCTTTGGTAACTCTGTTTCAGGATTCAGAAGGGGCTGTTAAAATTTGGTTTATAGATTAGTTCTTTACTTTCATGTTTTGGGTATTAATAATCATGAACTTGAAAATAAAAATACTCTGCCTAGGCATTCTTTTCTTAAGTTTTTTCATTTGTTCTTTTGTAGGTGGCAATGCAATTGCTGCTTCTGCTTCAGTTCTGTATTCAGCTATTTCTAAGGTAAGCATCTTTTTGTATTGACAAAAAACCATATTACTGAATTTCTGAAGGCTGTGAGACTTGACCATAGGATTTTGCATCATCTTTTTTGCAGTAGTTACTGATGTATGCATGGCCTGCAGCATGTGCAAGGCATTTTGAATTAGCATTGTCCTCTTTTGCTTACCTAATTGCTCTGCTATGATTTCGCCTGTTTTTAAAATTGTCAGTTTCTACCTTTCTGAAATGAGAACTTCTCTAACTACCTTTAAATTTATGAAGATCTTAGAGTTTATAATTTATGTTGGTTTATAAGATTTATTTTTTCTTTTCTCTCAGATCTCCCTAAATAATTCCAAAAAGCAGATTTGTAAACGGTATGTTTGTTTTCTTTCTAATATTGTAATGTTAAATTATGAAATTCTGTAGTAATTCAAGTATTGTCATAAAACACAACTGTAGATATTTGCCCATTTGTCTGTACCAATTTTGGTCCAGATATTGATGCTCTTGGGTAGGCTGTATGCAAATGAAATCCATCCTTCAGTAGTGTTGGTGATGAAAGACTGCAATGACTTGGTTTTGTTTTTGTTGTGTACAGGCCTTGTATACTCATCCTAGATTCCTTGAAAGCGTGTTCTGTGCAGAAAACAGTTCAGGTTTTGAGAGAGTAAGTAACTACAGCTTCTGTCTTTTAGCAAAGATTATGTTGGCTTTGCTATATACATTGTATAAATATCTTTTAGATGCTGCTGGTCATATTTCTGTATACAAAATACTTTAGAAAGTTGTATATTTCTAATGCTAAAGGGAAGTCCATGAAGAGATTGACTAAGGAAATTGTAGTTACAGTACAGAGGCTTCCTTAAAAAGCATGTCTGTGTTCTGAAACCTACGTATGATGCAAAAACTGTAAAATGCAGAGTAGAGAAAAAAGAAAGAGTTTTTTGTTGGAGTTGTTTTTATGGGGGGAGGATTTATCCCATCTAGTCTAGTAACTGAAGGTGTTTTTAAGGGTGGAAAAACATTTAAAATGAATACTTTGAAGCCTGGATGATAATTTTCTAGGGGACTGATCATTTTATTGATGACACTTACAGAATTAGTGTTAAATCTGCTCCTATGTGCAAAAATGCAGAAACTAGATTGAAGCTGTATAAAAGCTTGATGTGTCAGTAGAGTTATAGTGGAATGGTATTTGTTTTGAAAAGTGTAAAAATATATTCAGTTTTGTGAGTATTGGAAGTATGAAATGAAATTTTCGGTACTTTTACACACTCCTAATGACTTTAATGCCTATCAACAAAATTAATAAAAATTGTTAAATATCTGAAGCTAAATGCAGTTGTATTTTCTGTTCTCTTTATTATTCCTTTCAGAGAGGTACAAAACCCTGTAAACTAGATAGCTCCAACGTCTTATAAATTAAATTCTTAAAAATGCTATGTAAAGTTTAGATAAGATTTAGAAATTTTTGTGTAATTATCTTTTCCCTAAACAGAGAGGCCTCCCTGCCATGTGTCTTGGGAGGAGGAATGAAATAGCAATTTCTATTTATTTATTTATTTATTTATTGAAAAAGATCTATGTGGGATGTATTATTTTAGTGCACTATTCTTTGAGCTACTCCTGAGGTTGAAATTTCAGAATATGGTTTCTTGGAGTTTAGAGAGATGTCACAAAAGGTCAGAAAACAAGTGGAGACCTATGGAGTTGTGAGATAAGGGGAGTTTGGGAAGCAAAGCTCTTATTCTTTCAATTACCAGTTACATCTTGGAAGCAGAAGTTTAAGCAAACTGATGCAGGGATTCTATGGCATTTTCTTTTCCCTGAGTTGATTTTTGTTGTATTTTGGGCAGTGGTCACGCTCAAACAAATGAATTACAAAGTCTACAGTCATGGGTTCTTGCAGTTTCTAGGAAATGTCTTATCTTTGAATTATTTCATATTTCGTGCCTTTTCACAGTTGCCATTTCCCCCAAAAGCTGTTTTAAGTGTTCTGTATATATTTTTATTCTCATGACTGCAAGGACTTGGGGCTTCTGAAGAATCAAACACAAGGTCTGACTTAATGCCTGTATTTATTCTCTTAAGTCAGACCTTATGTTTGATTTTCAGAAGCCCTAAGAATTTGTAGGTCTAGCTAAAACCAGGAGAAAAATATAAGTAACTGTTGCCTTGGAAAACCAGACCTTTAGGTTTTCCATGCCATCTCTAAAATCAGCAGACAGCCCTGAATGTGGGGTCAGTGAGTTGCTACTGAAGCATGAGAATGATAAAAAAGCCTGACAAATAAACCCTAATTGGTGCGATTGTAACTAAAGTTTTTTTGTAAGGTGAGGTTTCAGGGGGCTTTAATGGTTTACTTAGATTGAAAAAACACTGCTGGCCTCTTAGAATGAACCCAGGAAAAATGTGTGCTAGCCAAGAAAATTATTCCTTTAATTAAGGTATAAAAATGTCCTGGTATCTTAATAGCTTGTGGAAAGCTACACAAATAGCTGATTTTAAATGACATCATGCATATTTGTTTTGAATATTGCCTATTATGTGGTAGAAATGCCTCTGAGTGCAATAGGATATTGGATAGTGGAAATGGTATATTAATTTCCTTGGCAAATTCTGTGAATTAATTTAGTTGAAGCTATTTTAGCTTTTTGGCCAGCTTTGGAACAACATTGAGTAGTGTCCCAAAAGGCATTGAGCTTGGGAGTTATTTCTCAAGTATTTCAAATGTTTACTTTCTTTTCTAGGTACCTTGAAGTGGAATGGGAAGCTAAACGAAAAACACATCGGGAATTCAGTAAATCAACAATGATTGACCTATGTCCCAGAGTGCCTAAACAAGATAACAGCAGCGATTGTGGGGTCTATTTGCTGCAGTATGTGGAAAGCTTCTTCCAGGTATAAATGCAAACTACCTTCTCCTTTCCCCCAAGTTATATTAAACCACAAAAATCCACTTCCTGAGCAAAATAGCCAAACACAAAAAAGCTGTGAAGTGTCTAAAGTCTCAAAGCCATTTGAGAAAGAGGAGCTGAAACCCATTCTTAAGTAATGGCAGGGGTCTTTCTTCCTGCCTTCTCATATGTGTCAATCCTCAAATATTTCTGACTTTGTAATTTAATGTTGCTTTTATATTGGCACCTGCAGTATCCCTGACTATTTGCATATATTTGGAGCCTATTAGTGTATGCACTCCTGCCTACAGATGTTACAAAAGTATCTTTGCATCTCTTCTTGCAGTATCTAAAACTTTTGTCAGCTTGTGCATAGGTCTTGGAGTGGGTCTGCAGGGTTAGGGGAAATTGCTAAAAGGGAATGTGTAGAGCGAAGGGAGCCTCTTTTTTAGCAATACCTTTAAGTATCTGTAGATCCTGGGCTTCAGGCACTGTCTTCTAGGGTGTCCCCAAGTCTTCCTCCACCTGATCAGCACACTGCCCTTTGCTTTGTCCTCTGAATGGCTCTGCCTGTTTGATGCTTGATGCATGTGGTTCATACTCTGTGCATGCAAAGCCTTGTGTGAGGCCTTGGGCAGTGGACAGGCTTTTCTGCTGTGGGAGAACAGGCTGCCATTCCAAAGCACCTGTACATGAGTACACCCATTGGGGTAGGGTGGGTAGACTGGAGCTCTGTGTGCAGTTGCAGGCTGTGATCTTGTCCAAGTCATGGGAATGTTGTTGGATACACACGTGTCCAGCAGGAGTGCTGTGGATGGATATGGGCTCTTTGAGATGCACAGGCACAGAACACAAGGAGGTAGAGCTGTCCTGACGTGGTGCTGGAGCCCTGGCTAGCTCTCCCATGCAGCACTGTGCTGAGCAGGGAGCCCCTCCTGATCTGGATGTCAGGAGCTGAACCTTAGAGCTGCTGCTCTGCAGCACTTCCCAGCTGTCAGCAAAAGGACGAGGTAAAGGATTGAGGAGGAGGCTCTCAGTTTGGGTTCCAGGGAAAGGTTTAATCCTCAAAAGTCAGGGATTGAGAAGCCCCTAGTGCCTCTGTGCACAGGATTTTATCTGGGGGCAGTTCAAGGGGAGGGTGGAATTCTTTGACCATTGGAGATTCTGGGAGGGAGGAGCACAGGGAGGGGATTACAATTGAGGCACCAGTAAGGGAGCAGCTCACATAAACCAACAGGACATCAAATAACAGGGGATTGTCAGGGAACTTTCTCTAACAAGGGGCTAGTACAAGGGAGGATTGACAAGCCAATAGGAGAGGAGACAGGGAACATTCAGGAACAAGGGGCAGGTATCAGGGTGGGCTGGCAGCTGAACAGGAGGATACAACATAGGGTGGAACCAACAACATAAGTGGGGGGGTACTTAACAATACAGGGTGGGGAGTACAATTTAACAATACAGAGGGTAATTGAACCAAATACAATGAACAAAAACACACCACAACACTGTCCTTCATAGGGATCAGTTGGAATGCATGGGTCTATGTCTAGGGCTGTCTGAGGAGCCATCTGAGAGGTTCTGGGTAGTGACTAAAGAGTGGAGTACTGTGGGTGACATAGCAGTGGCCATCTGCTGTCAGCCACATGATCAAGAAGAAGAAGTGCATGAGGCCCTGTTGAACAGGTAAAAGAGCCTCACATTCAAAAACACTGGACCCCTTGGGTGACTTTAACCTGACAGCTTCCTGGAGAGTTCCTGACTGAATGAGAGATGATGCAATGAGGAGAGATGCTCTGCTGGAAGCCAGGAATGTCTGGTTAAGGATATAAAACTCCAGAAGTTCCTTCAATCTTCAACCATTCTGTGGTTCTGTAATAGATGGGGTGAGCTCTTGTGTAGGTGGAAAATGAAGTTACTTTACAAAGCTTTTGAACTGCCTGTTCTTTAACAAGGGGAACTTCTTGAAGAAGCAAGGCTTGGGACAAGGTGGTGGTAACTTGTCCTAAACATGCCAGGACTCATAGACTGCAAATCATGATCTGTTCTTTACTATTTCAATTTGTCATATATGACTTTATTCAAAGGAAGGAGCAGGTGAAATATAAACGTGGCAAAAGAGTGAAGAGGGAAAGAAGAAAAAAAATCAATTTTGGCAAACCAGATTTGATGTTGTGGTCTTAACTACCAAGTCTGCTGGCATCTCTCAACTATTTCATTTTGCTATCTTCTTTTGTTCCAAATTCTCCCCTTCTCATGTCCTGCTAAAACTGTTATTGATATTTTTACTTTGTTGTCTTCAATCAGAAGACCTGCTCCTGACATAAAAAACACATGCTTGACACAGCAGAATCTCAGCATGCTTAACCACTATATGCTTGATTCTTTGCTATAGTGTGATTGTAATTATGTGTTTTGTGACTAAAATGCATCTGTTCCTTGTTAGATATCAAAAGTATGGCTACTTGGTCAAAATACATGAAATCTGCTTTTGATGTGTGTTAACACTGCTGTGTGTTTAGGAGAAGTGGTGATAGCCTGTTTGGTGTGTACCATGAGTACCTTTTGGTAAGGGCACATATATATGTGATTATGATGAAGGAACCACAGTTTTACTTTGAAGACTGTCAGTC
The DNA here is from genome assembly GCA_013399455.1 of Anthoscopus minutus. Taxonomy (NCBI): domain Eukaryota; kingdom Metazoa; phylum Chordata; class Aves; order Passeriformes; family Paridae; genus Anthoscopus; species Anthoscopus minutus. The sequence continues at coordinate 25,774 of VWYI01000080.1, read as the reverse complement.
CTGTATGGAAACTTATTTGTGCCTCCTTTATCTCAGCAGCAAGGGAAGGGTTTGAAATTCTTTCTGAAGATTGTGTTAGGAAATTCATTCCATAAATATTCCTTTTTCTCTTAACAGAATCCCATAGTTAATTTTGAACAACCACTGCATCTGGACAATTGGTTCCCTCGTCAGCTGATCAGAAACAAAAGAGAAGAAATTCGAGACCTGATCTTACAACTGCACTTTCAACAGCAAACTGGCAGCAGCAGCTAATCAATCTAATAAGGCAGTCCTGGCAAAGGACACTGCTGTGTAAAATAACTGGAACTCTGCTTAGTGGTGTTTGATCTCTCCCTGCCTTGCTAGGAAGAAGAAAAAGGCACAAAGAGTACTTTTTGTTCAGCATGTATTTATTTAAAGATTTTTCTGTCACTGGTGTTGTGTGGTCTTACAATGCTGGAAGAGGGAAAGAAGGTTGTAGATAAGAATGTAAATATGTAAGTTAAAGCCAATGCATATGGATTACTAGTTGATTCTTGGAATATGATAGCTGCTTACAGGTATAGCCTCAAGGATGTAAAAATACTTTTGTCTTTTGGAGCCTGCTCTTTATAATTCTATATAAACATAAATGATCATTAGGAGTCAGGCCTGAAGATAGGATGTGGATCCTGTATTGTGTCTCTTGATTTCCAGCTGATACAGATAGAATGAATACTATGTATTGTTTTACTTTAAGGCTTTAATATCGATTCTCTTTGGAGATGTATTTTTTGTTTTGTTTCTGGTTATAAACAGAAGTAATCTGCATGTGTCAGAAAATTCTGCCAAGATTTGAGGCTGATGAGTTTTGATTTTTCTTTTTAAATTATTTTCCTCCTTCCTAGCATTTTCATAAAAGTGTTTCCACAAGTGGAAGACATTTGTTTGAGTGGCTGTTGAAGTACTTCAAAGTCAGGAGTGTATTTTCTTTTAAGTTTTTTTTTTAATCATATTTTAGAAGTAAACTTGCTCTCAAAAGTACATACCAATACAGTATGTGTGGACAGTAGATTTTTAATGCTGTTTACCTGATTTTGGGGAAAAATTCCTACAAATCTTAAGGCATCACCTGTATTAGCAAGGCAAACAGGCTGTGGCTGAACAACCTCAAAAGTCTGAGGTGTTTTACTGAAAAATAAGGTCACTAAGACGTGATTTACATGTAAGAGAAACAGAATTTGTACCTTGCTTAGGAGAATTGAGTAAAGATGGCTGAATATTGAGTGTTTGAATTCAGACTGGATTTGATAAACTAGCACAAGTTCATAGTCTGAATTTGTATTTATGTAGCTTTTCCCTGAACAGTGATTGCATTTTGATGTGTGCACTTTCTTCTGTACTCACTGCATGATAGAAGGGGACTGTTCTAAAAGGATGCTTTCTCCTGTTCCCCCCTGTAAGTTTACCTAAGTGTCATATCACCTTTCAGAAGGACTGTGTGTCAGATAACCACCAAAAGCACCTGTGTCATAAAATAGTCTACAAAACCAGAGCTCTTAAAGCTGGAAGTACAATAGAGAGTTAAAATAAAAATTGAGGGCAACCCAAAGATGCGAGCATTTTTATGTCATTGCAGAATTCTCAGGGCCCCTTCTCTCAAGACACCTCTGAAACCTGGCTTTTGGAAAATACAGTTATTATTTCAGCCTCTGTACAGACATCCAACACCTCTCTATCCTTTGTTTCTCAAATCAGGAAACATTCTTTCTGCGGGAGAGACAATTTTAAAATAACAATTTGCCGAGCACAGTTACCTTCTGTATAGCTGTGAGCAGCCTTGTGCAATGACTGTATGGTTTTTGTCTTTGTTTCTAGTTTAATTCTGTAGTTTGTCACTACCCCTTCTTCCCCTGCCTCCCAACATCTTTCCCTCTCATTCCAGAGTTGTGTCCTTCAGCACCTAAATCACAACACCAGCCTTACTCACAAGAATAATCTGTATATTTATTGTAAAACTAAAAGATAAAATGCAGAAATATGTTCTTAATTGAATAGCATTTTCAGTGTTCCCTGATGAAAAACAGCTTGGGCTTTTTCTTATGGTAAAGTTAGGTTACATCACCAAGCAACTGGTTCTTTTTTAGATTGACTGGTTTATAGATATTTAAAAACAAAATAATGTATGCAATTTTCTAAATTGATTTTATAACATGAAAGGATTGCCTTTTTAGATTTCTTACATATGTGCTATGAGAATGCCAATGCATTTGATATTAAAATTATCTTTAGAAGTTGCTGAAGTTGTGGTTGTTACCATTCTTTTCTCAGCTGCTACAAATAACCTAGAAGTTCAGTGTAAGACAGGCCATCTGACTGCTTTTAAGGTACAGACACAGTATGTGTGTCTTGACCCAAATGCCTCACCCAGTGATTATGGGACCATCGGCCACAACACACCCCATTTCCAGCCATTTGCATTTCCCAGCTTGTTGGGGTGTGTTTCCCTCTCGGGGGGAGCTGGGGTCTGATTCTGGCTAGCTGAGGATCCCAGGTTTAACAGCCCCCAGCAAGGACAAAGGTAAAAGACAAGAAGTGCTCTCTCCCTCGGGACCAACAGTCCCTCAGTTTATTGTAGAACAACTCATATGGTGTCCCAGAGCAGAGGAGGAGAGAGAGGGAGAGAAAGAGGGTCCAGGCTCCCTGGGATAATCCAAGGGAGAGGAGGGAGGTCACAGCCAATGACACACCTGAAGGGAGAAGGGAGGAGACATCTCAGGTACCTCATCACCATGGTCTGGGGGAGGGGGAGAGGTGTATGGGATAAACCAAACCACTAGTACAAAATAATAACTAGACAAACTATTCTATGCAATGCAACATGTTGTAAATGCTAGGAAGTGTCTGTGGAAAAAGCTACATTCCAGGTATCTTCATGCTTCCTTTTTACTTGCTGGAACTCTCCAAAGTTAACTTCTTAACCACGCTGACCTGGGGACCTTTTTGCACATCTCTTGCATTTCCATTTCCTGTATTAAGCCCTATTTAACTGAAATAGTGGAGAGACAGGGTATTTCAAAGCAAACTAGTGTTTGTAAAGTTCTTTACCCTAAGCTGTGTAATTTTTGTTTCAAGGCATCGATTGTACCTGAATGTACCTTTAAAAGAAACTGCTGCATTCTTTCTGTGTGGGACCAGAAAATGGCTTCCAGGGAGACGTGTGAGTCATGGAAATCTGTTTAAGGTACTGCACAATTCAAGAAGCAAGGTCAAAGAGAAGTAACTTGTAGGAAGTAAATCTGCCAGAAAAATATAAAAATAGACACTTAGTTTTCACTAGGAACAGGAGAAATGAATCTGCAAGTATGATTTTTGGGGGTTTTGTTCATTTTTTTAAATATGAGGGGACTGCTGTGTTTTAGCAGTGGAATTGCAGTCATGAATTAATTGAAAATTTGGGCTTTTGTGATATTCACCTTCTGGAACTTGACCTTGAGATGAAGTTGCAGTGCTCAGGAAGTACTACACCTTAGAAAATAATAAAAACTTGAGAGCCACAGTAGTAATGCTTTTACTTTGGTTAGGACAGAGAAGCAGAATATTACTTCTGGCACCCATCCCCTTACCCCCCAAAAAGAAACCCAAACAAACAAAAAGGGAACAACTGTTTTCTAGATGGAAAAGCAGGAATTGTAGCATGAAACTTGAAAAGTCTCAGAATTAAAAATGCATTGAATAAAACCAAAGCTAACAGTAGTAGTTCTGCCCAACCAAATTGAAGTAGGAAATTGAAGTTCAAAGACAAGCACAGACACTAAAATCATATTTGACTGTTGAACAAGGTAAGAGATTTCTGGTCAGCAGTTCAGAAAAGGAGAAATGTGGGGAATAGGTTTACATTACACAGACAGCACTGGTAAATGTGAGATTAATTTGGTTGTCTTCACTTCCTAGTTTCTCTACTCAAAATATTTTACAATACTGTATGATGAAACAGGTGGCAATTCAACAGACTATGGTGGGCTGAATTTGGTCAGCTGGAAGTTCAAACAGCCTCAGAACTTGTTTATTCTTGGGAGGTGCTCACCAGAGAACTCTTCAGGAGCACGAGCAAAAAGTGACAACAGTGAATGCTTGGCCACAGCAACCACAGAAGCTGAACAAGAGAAACAGTTCTGTCTAATATAATTGTCTCTGCTAAACTGATTGGGAATTTTGTTGGTGAATCCTGTCAAATGCCATAAAGCCAGCTTCTGTGTCCAGTCATGGGAGACAGTTTAGATTCTGGATAGTAAACCTCATGAGCTTGGAGATAGAGGGTATCTGCCATGATGTGGCTCTTTATTAGAGGCATTTTCATTAATTTTTTTTAGTTAGAGGTGGATTCAGCTTTTTGAATAAATTGCATTTGAAAAACAAGAACATTATTTAGAATGGTGTGTGTGCTACAGCAGTATTTCAGTGAGCATTGCTCTCTAGAGAACTGTCATTCAGCTAATCACATTTGCTATATGAAGATGCATGTTTCTTCTCAGAAACACAAACTGTCAGAAAACTATTTTTGGAGGTACTGGGGTGACTTTGATGTGTCACTGAAATGGTACTTCCCTTTTTCTCTCATTCAGCAAGAATACATTTTATGAATACTTTTGAACAGATACAACTTGGCTGCTGAAAACAAAGAATTACATATTTTCTGATACAAAATGTCACTGTAAAGGCTTTTCTCAATCAAGGAAAGAATTAGTTTTCCACAATTATTTTGGAAATCTATTCTAAGAGTTCTTTTGCTTATTTTAAGAAACTTGAAATGATTGTATTTTTAGATGTGCCTTTTGCTATTATAAATGTAGGAGATTTTCAACTGTTGCAAGTCTACATTTCCATGCTTAATCACTTATATTTATATCACTTATATTATAAAATTGACACCAAACTGATACTAATATAACTGAATTTATACAGAAGCTGACATAATCATGCCATAGAAAAAATTTTGACAGAGATGGTTTTTATACTCTTCACATTCTGAGTTCCTTTGAGTACTTTGTTGATGAAAGAAACAAAAATACTGTAAATCTAAAAAGCTCTCCAGGAAAACTTTTACCCGGGTTTCATTCTTCTGCTGAAGTAAGTGTATTCTGTAAATTGTCTGTAAAGGGATTAGTTGTCACACATTCTGGAGATAAGATAGCTTGTGGCTCTATAAGCTTGTGTAGTGTTTCTAACCTTGATCCAATTGCATTTTTGCAGGGTAATGCAAGCAAAAAGATTCATGACATTGAAAGCATGAGTTTCTGCCAAAGATTAAAAAATAAAGCTGGCCTGTGTTGAATCCAGGGTCATAATAATGATACCCAAGCTAGCCTCAGAAGTTTCTGACTCTACCCAGACATGTTGAATAGGACTTTGAAACAGTTTCTGGGCACCAGTGCAGGGTTGTCTCTGTGCTGTTCCACATATACCATGGTGCTACCAACATCATGGTTAGCTTGGCAGAGCCAGACTAGGTCTGCAGTGATGGTTTCATAGATCCAAAAATATCTCATTCCAAGAAAACTGGGGGTGTTCAAGCAGCTCGGTGGTTAAACTTTTAAGTGTAATTTAATAATTTTGGGGTGGAGAGGGGGAGAATCAAAGAAAATATGTTGGTGCTTTGAAAAATATCATCTAGAGTCTGTTAGATGTCAGAATACAAAGCATAAAAACAAAGGTCATTTTGATTCCTGTGAATGTTGTATGTGTAATAGCGCTGATAGTTCATGATATGTGAATTGCTGGCAGTTAAGTAGAGCAGGTAGAAGAGAGAAGTGAGCACTCTGCTGCTTAAGGAGCTCTGTGTAAAAGCTTTGAAGACAGACACCTCAGAATCCAGCTTTGAAATACTTATACAAAACCACTGCCAAAAATAGTCACTTCAGCCAAACCAGCAGTTTGTTCAGATTGATTTGAACATAGTAATCAGGAGGCCCTGAGTAATACCACGCAGAAGATGTCCCTGATGGAGATTTCCTAGGGGTCTGAATGCAGTCTGCCATTGCAGGGCAGCTTCCATACACGTTTCCACAGTGAGCTGACCCAGGATGGGAACTGAGATTGCTGCTGCTTTCCTGTGCTCTGTCCTTCCTGCGGCTTCCTAAACTGATCATCTCTTCAGGTATCTGTACTAACTACTTGCTGCTGCTCATGTCAGGTAATACCTGAACAGACATGAAAGAATCATTACTTGCCCTGGCTTTATCTTTGGAGGAAGCACTGATTTTGGGATGCAGGGGATAGTGGTGTAACAGCACAAGACTTTCTCCTTTAGCACAGACTCAACAGCAGCCCTGTAACCAGAACAAACTGTCCTGTAGAGGGGTTGCTTCAGTGTTTACATATACAATGGTGTTTAAGCAAGTCACAGATTTCTATATGTATTATATATTGTTATATATTAATATGAGCAGAAGACAAAACACACAAGACTTTCTACTGGAGATTAGTATGTTCCCCTTGAAGGTTTGTGGCCAGCAGGATTTTTAAAAAGAGGAGAAATGGAAAGGCCAATGAAAAGGTGTGGTTAATTAAATGTGAAAGGTGCTGTCCTTGTTTGGACTGTCTGTTAATGGTATGTCAAGCCCTGGTAAAGAGCTTAGCTGGCCAGATTAAAATTAAAAAATTGTGTCAGTCCATCTGCTAGCTCCAAGGAATCTACTTCGACCAGCTTTTCTTGTTTCTTCACTAAAGCAGAATACTGTCTTTAAAAGGAACAGATCCAAGATGTATTGGCTGACTTTTTTTACCTAATGCTTTCTCCAAAGATAATGATACGTGACATCAAGACATTTTCAAGAAGCACAATGCTTTTGGTCGGTTCAAGGCTACGGTAAAGACAACAGCTCTTTTGCTAAAAGGGATTGGGATTTTTTGCTTTTATATATATATTTTTTTTTTCTATTATACAAATCAGTATGTTTGGCTTCATGTGGAAAATCTTTCTTTGCCTTCCGGGAATGATTAACACAGATCTTCAAATAGTTGCAGGTAATGCAGACACCTTTCTTATGTTCTTGTTTGCAAATTTAGCTATGGCAGTGCATATTATTAAGAGTACCCCTCTGATTTAATTGTAACAAAGGGGGCTAATACGGAGAAATGTTTGGTCAAATCTGTGCTGTGATAGAAGTGTAAATATGGAATACTTAGACTGATTTCCAGGTGGTATAACTGCATATTTTTTTGTTTTGAGCGTAGAAGTAGCTATGGGAGGCAATTTTTTTGAATTTTGAGACATTAAATCCTGGTAATTTTTCCACTTTTCTTTTTCCTTTATAAATTTTGTAATAAATCTTAAAAAGTAAGGTTCTTTCTTCTGCATTTGGGCACTGAACATGTGTCAGTTTGGGCAAAGTTCGCATGTATGCCTTAGTGACCTTTTTTGATGCTCTTTTTGCCTCTGCTATACCATCTGGTGATCTTCTGCAACAGAGCTGATTATTAATATACTATCAAAATAATTGTACCTTTCATCTTTCAGTCAAAAAAGTTAAAGGTCTACTGACTGTGAAGTTGCAGAATAAATTAATAATCTTTCAGATGACAAGTGCCATAGAGTTATTACTATTCTTTCTCTAATAAATGATTGGTTGTGATTGTTTTTCAGGCATGTTTTCCAGGGAAAAAGTGGAAGAAGTTGAGTTAAATCATTTCAGATCATCTGGCTTTAAAGGACAGAAAATTAGACTGTCAGACTAAATCTCAATATACATGTTCTTGCCTCAGCTGTTTCCTGAAGTTTTCTCTGGAATGATGTGGAAAAACTAATAGAAGAGGGAATTAAAACCAAAAAATAACAAACAAGACAAACAAAAAATCCCAACATCACGCTGATGAGCCCTTCTCTTCCTCTGTTTTATCCCCTGCTCTAGCTGAGACCTGTCTCAGTGATAGAAGGTTAACTGTCGATTTAAGCAACTTTCTTTCTGCAAGGAATACAAAGCAGTCTTGTGGAAAGAAAGTATGGAGTAGGATTATTTCTCAGTTGTTTATATTACTTCTGAAAAGCTCTGAAAGCTTGCAAATACATGTTTGTTCACAAATATGGTCCCATTCACTTAAGCCTGATGACGGATGGGAAGTTGAACACAAGGTATTAGAATTCAGAGTTAGAGCCTTATGCTATGTTACCATTTGATGTGATATTTTAAAAAGCTTAAGATTGTTTGTAACATGGCAGTCAGAGACAGGTTCTGTTAACAGAAAAAAGCACAGCAATGTCTTTCTGAGACTGCAGAAGATACTAAGGATTTCATATTGATAATATAATGATGCATGATTGATAATGTAATGATATTATCTGAGAAATTTGTGTGGTTTTTATTTTACAGCAGAAGCTTATTCAACTATGGGAGGAGGACAGGCTAAAGATGTTTCACCAGCCTCTCAGCTCAGTGACTGGCAGTTGGCAAACCCTTCTCTGCCTCCTGGGCTGAAAAAGCCTGATGGCATCATGGATACTGAGCAGTTCCACAGGCATTTGCAGTTACGGAGGAAGCGGTCCATTCTGTTTCCCAGTGGAGTTAAGATCTGCCCTGATGAATCTGTTGAGCAGGCTATTGCCAACCATCTGAAGTATTTCAGGCTCAGAGGTAAGGACATCTAATGGGTAAGTGATAAAGAACATTCACTTATTAAAAAATAGTTTAAGCTTTTAAGGATAATAAATGCCAGGCCATAGGAAATACATTATTACTGGTGAAACTTACTTTTCCGTGATGATCTTGCTTGTGACAGCTGTTCTGGGCTAAAACCCTGCCACTATTTGTCTACGCTCACATATCATAAGAACTCTTGCTTCCTGAAATCACATTGTTTACCAAAATAATAATTTCTCAGAACTATCTGAATGCTACGAAAAATAGGTGCTATATACGGAGTAGATAAATAACAGGGTTTGTTTGGCTTATTTAGTGTTCTTAAAGGGCCAGAAGAATTCATTGAGGGGTTAGTCTGAGACTTTGGCACATCAGCCATGTGACTTTGGGCCATGGCTAGTTGTACAATTGCTGTGTGTCAGGCTGTAGTATAATAGCAAGCAGCCTTCTTTTATGATGTGGAAGTTGGTGTGGCAGAGCTTTCTCTGAAGAGCTGCAATATTCCCACATATTTCACTTGATGAAATATTGCAGTAGCATGATGTATTTCAAACCCTTCTTTCTGACTACACTGGAATAGGGCATCGCAGCACTTTCTGCTCTTTGTGTCTTTGTGTGGTAGCATGAAAACAATTTGTTGTTGTTTTGATGTGTCTGTACAAAACTGGCAAAATGACAGAGCTGCTGTCAGAGGAGAAGGAAGAGTGTTCAGAGACTCATGTTTGATGAGATTTGATTGATTGCCTATACAGAAACTCTCGCTGGTGAAAGTTTATTTACTTAGACAAGTGAAAACAATGACAACCAGGAGTTGCTTAGTGTTTGCATAAAAGTAAACATAAACAAATAAATTTCTTCTCTCTTTGGAGAATAAAGTGAAATTATATGGGGTTTTACAGCCTCACTCAAATATGAATTCTGACCAGCTTGCAAGGGATGTTGACACTGATGATGATGCTGATGATTTGGCAGGCTTTGCAAGTTTCCTATTTCCACCCAAGAGGACTCAACTGTTCTTTGTTTGTTCCAAATGAATCCATACATACCATGGGCTTTAACTGCAGTCACTCCTCAGTTATCTGTAGTAAGGCTCCATTAGGGCAATACCAACTCAGCAAAGGTGTGAGCGATAACAAAGAAGAAAGAAATCTGTAAATTAGGTTGCAGAAGTATATTTAGGTCTTAATAATCCTAGGCTGAACCAAAAATCTACCTAGTCCATCTGTTTCCTTACTAGGATCTAACAACTTTCAGAGTCCACCAGGATTTCTTGAGCAGAGAAGCTGTGATTACCATTAGCGTTTTTAAGTTAAAACTTTTGTAAAAGATCTCCGAAAGTAGAAGAGGCGACTTTAATTGCCTGTAAGTCACACAAGATCTGGTTCAGGCAACTTGTCACTTCATTCTGTTAGCAGCAACTGCTGCTCCAGGAGTGTTGGGTGGGGTCTCATGATGTCCTGAGTAGGCACCTGAAATTATGAGAGTCCATATGCTGTGCGTCAGCTTTGTGAGGCAAAATTTTGGTAGCAGGGAGCTACAAGGGTAGCTTCTCTGAGAAGCTGCCAGAAGCTTCCCCTATAAGTTGGTTGTCCCCAACAGAGCTGAGGACAACCAGCTCTGCTGGTCAAGGCCAATCCCATCAGCAACAGTGGTAGTACCTCTAGGGTAACATATTTGAGAAGGAGGAAGTTGCACAGCAGCAATTGCAGTTGAAAGAGAAGAGCGAAAAAATAGAGAAAAAGCCTTGCGGACACCAAAGTCAGTGAAGGAGCTGCTGCAGGTGCTAGAGCAGAGATTCCCCTGCAGCTTGTGGTGCAGACCATGGCAGTCAATGGAACTGCAGAGATCCAGCTGCAGCCCGTGCAGGACCCCATGCCAGAGCAGAGCAGGATGCCCCTAGGAGGCTGTGACCCCATGGGAAGCTCACACTGGGGCAGGCTTTTGGCAGGACCTGTGGTCCCATGGAGAGAGGAGCCCACATTGCAGCAGGTTTGCTGGCAGGACTTGTTGACCCCATGGGAGTCTGTTCCTGAAGGACTTGCATCCCATGGAAGGAACCCACGCTGGAGCAGCCTGTGGAGAACTGCAGGCCATGGTAAGGACTGACATTGGAGAAGTTAGAAAAGAACTGTTTCCCATGGGAGAGGCATCACACTGGAGCAGGGGAAGAGTGTGAGGAGTCCTCCCCCTGAGGGGGAAGTAGTGGCAGAGACTGAGGTGATGAACTGACCATAGCCCCATTCCCCCATCCCCCTGCAACACTGCAGGTGAGGAGTTAGAGAAAACCAGGAGTGAAGTTAAACCTGGGAAGAAGAGAGGGGTAAGGGGAAGGTGTTTCATGATTTGGTTCCATTTCTCGTTGTCCTGTTCACATTTCATTGGTAATAAATTCAAGGAATATCCCCAAGTGGAGCCTGTCTTGACAGAATTTGGTGAGTGATCTCTTGCTGTCCTTATCTCAACCCATGAGCCTTTTGTTACATTTTCTCCCCTTTGTCCAACTGAAGAGTAGAGTGATACAGCAGGTTTGGTGGGCACCTGATGTCTGAATTCAGTGTTACTGAATTCTTTGCAAAGTTTTTAGTAGCCATCCAGGTAGCCACAGTCTACTGTCAACAAAATAGTCCTAGGAAAACGTGTGGTCACTGTTTAACACTCAGAGACCAGCTACTGTGAGTGACTAGGAAAACAACTGACCCCAGAAGGGAATAAATATAAATGTACACGGAGTCTGCTGATTTTTCAATCTCAGTGTGTATTTTTAGAATATTTTTTTTATTCTGTATATGTTGAAGTAAGAAATTACTTCAACATCAATTTAAAATTTTTCTGGACAGGATAGTTCTAATACAATCTGTTCTTTCCTTGGTTTTGCTTTACTGCCAGCAATACCATGACACTGCTTTGGAAGGAAATGTTGATTGCTATAGTGATGTAAGATCTTGTTAGAAAAGAAGAAAATGTTTGCATGTGCTGATTATCCAGACTGTTTGTTTTATCTATGTCTACCTTAGAAACAAGGAAGACAGGTGGGAATATAATCATGTCTGTAGCTCCTATAGTTTTATTTACTTTTGCTAGCTGACAAAAGCTTCTCTAAGTGTCAGAGACTGACAAATGAACGTTCCTGTCACAGGCTTTAAGGACATGCTTCTATCATATTGCTGTAGGCTCAACGGTGTACAGCTTTGTTTTTTCTGACTACAACATCTGGATTTTTTGAGCTTAAAAAGATACAAGTTAAAGAATATGATAAACACATAACAAACCATTAAAATAATCAAAGCACAACAAAATACAGGAATCTGGAGAAAAATTAGTAATTTCTAAAACAGCAGTATCACCCTTCAACATATGAAAGTCTAATTAACTCTATAATTATTGGTAGTCATTTTTTTACCGTGGTATTCACAAGCACTAACCTGGAATAGGGGCGGGGGGTTGTACTTGTTTTTCTACACCTGCAGTCTAGAAGACAAATTTCTGAAGTGCTGCTTTATTTCTACAATCAATCACATGCAGAACAGAGTTTTGCAGTAGCAGATGATGCTATTTTCACTCTTTTGAGAAGAATCCTGGATTATAATTGTCTCTGTACTTCTCTGTATCTCTTGTAACTGTGTATGGAGGCTGCTGCAGTTGTCTGACCTTCTAGTTTAATTTTTGCAATATGGGGATGGAAATCAGTCATAGATGTTTACAGACCAGATACTGTAGGCCTGTGGGTTGGGTCTTACAGTGTTTTTAACTGATGTCCTTTTAAATGGTATAGTGTTATGGCTGCTGATAGAAGAGTCATGCAAATGTAATGGTGGTTCAATGCTAGACTGTGGTGACAAACACAAAATGTGCCCAATGGACAGTAGGAGATTCTACCAAAAAAAAATATTGTGGAAATCTAATAGTGGGATTTCATACATTGAGTGAGCCATACATTTTAATGTCTGGTATGATGTTCTTTACTGCTGACAGGGAACTGATAGCCTGAGCCATGGATAAATAAAATTTATTACATGAAATACAGCCACACCCACTCAGACCAAACCTCTTGCAACCAGTCACCTACCTTATGTGCACAATTCAGTGAATTTGTCCATTCTCTATTGAGAAAATTGCTGGTAGAGGATTGTAGTAGGCTTAGAAGTTGAATTAGCATGTAAAACAGAAACAATATACGGATTAAAAGATAGGTAAGCAGTACAAGCCATGCTATCTCATGCCTCTTAATTGGGCTGCTGGATTTTGTCACCATGGCTCAGGGTAATATGCTTCTTTGCCAGCTCTGAGATGTAATTACTCTGGTGGCTACCTTTCCTAAATTCTCTTTACAATTCTTCCTACTGTCACCTTCTGTCTTAAACTATTCAGTGTGTGCTTGTAAGTACTTTTTTTTTTTTTTGTGAGCACTGATCTTCTTTTCACATGAGTAGATCAGATGGTATCTCTGCCAGAATTGTTCTTGTCAGGCAGAGCTTCAGATAAAGCTGAACATCAAAGTATAGCTTTTAAAGATACTGACCAAACAAGGAAATAGTTTATATTGCAGTGGGCTGCAGCTGATGAGACACATGGACATTTTTGAACTTTGGAAAGAATTCCTGTTTCTCAGGAATTAAATTCTATGCATGAATGTAATCCCTAGATTGGGCATAGCACTATGTTTGCTCATTTTCCCCTTTCTTTGATCCTTTCAAGCTGTTTACTGAAGTATTAGAAATAATGATGTTATTTTCTGCATATGAACATAGTTAAGAGTAAAGTTTCAATTTGATACGGAAATCATAATGTTACAAATTATTCAAGTCTTTCTAATAATGATGAAAGCAAAGGGCCAAAAGTCATGAAAAGTACCTGGCAAAGAAGCATATATTAAATAAAGAATCTGCCTGAGTAAGCCTTTTTCCCAGTTTCCCCTGCATCCCTGGCACATATTACATATTCCCCATACTCAGCAATAAATTTCTGAAGCTTATTTGTAGACGGTCTGTCTCCCTCTACATTTGAGTTTTTAGATATTAGCATATGCTTCTAAGAAACTTGACTTTTTCCATGAAGGACACTCATTAGTTTTTACTGAAATATTATTGGTGAGAATAATTTATGTGAGTGTTCAAATCAAAAATCTTTCATGTGAACTAGCTAATTCACATTCAATTCACATTTTATCAGTTTAAACCTCTTATTTGTTTTATGTATCATTTAAGGGTTGCTGTGTTACAGGCCATACACAGCAGCATTCCAGCAGCAGATGAGTGATTTCTTGGCATGTGTGTATTAATATGTTTAACAAATGGTAACAAAAACTTTGCAGCAATGAGCCCTTAGGAGGAGGTCGCTGTGACTATAGTCTTTATCAAACCCCTCTGCAATTAAGCTGTTCAGATGTGCAGAAATTGTTAGAGACTACAAGGAGTTGGTCTCACATGGCCTCAAAATAGATTATTCAGCCTGATTCAGTGCTCCTAGCCACCACAGACGATTCAACTGTTAAGAAGTACTAATGAGATTTAGTTGGGATTAAACTCCAGCACTGCCCACTTACAGAAATGGCCAGAAAGCCACCCTAACCCCTACAGGGTGCTCAGTGCTGTCATGTGGTGTCCCTTCTGTTAACCTCAGAAATCCCTGAGCACAGACTGAGCCTAATAGGCTAATTGTCTCTCATTTGAGAGATAAATGCATCCCCTGTGGCACAGTTTGAGCCACAAGGATGCCATATCCTACCCAGGTGCCACACTGGAGAATTTCAGAGCAAGAGAAATGTCATCTAATCACATCATAGATCTTAGGTGGAGGTTTGAAAACAGTAATGATGCCTTTAGGAAAGGGAGCTTCAAATAAACTTTTTTTTCACTCATTTCTGCAGATTAGTAGGACTGAAAAGAGCTTGTGTCTGCCTATGAAGAATTTTTTGAATTGAAACACAACTATCTTAAGCTTTTCAGGATATAGGCTACTAGTTTTGAGTATTACTTGAGCACAGACGCTGCATTTGAAATAGATAAGCTCCCAAGGGCTAGTCTTTTCTGCTTTTGAAGCAAGTATGCTGATAGACAGGTCCTATTGTCTTCTGATATGTCTAGCTTTCTGAGGCAGCCTTTGAAACCCAATATGGCCCTTAACACTTAAGACATTGCTTACTTCAAGTGCCTGTGACACTTGGCTCAATAGAAGCTTGAACAAGGGCATGGACCAAATGTGTCAATATTTTAATTTTTTCCTATCTCTTCTTGCACACTGAAGAGCATTATATCAGTCATGAATTAAGTGACTTGTAACTTGTGAGGCTTTTCAGGATGGAGTACATGGAAAATGTAGTATATCATGCAAAATATACTGGAGACAAACTGCAGACCAAGCTGTGTGATTTGCATTCTAGGTTTGAATTCTGGTTTATTGTGCCAGTCAGTTACATGTCTTCAGTACAATTATTCCTTTTCCTGTCATCAGCTGGGCCTGATCACATTTCTTGTACCAGGGAGCTTCGCTTCTCATCTCGTAAGTCTTTTTTTTTTTTAATGTTTGAGTGCATCAGAGAAAAATTTATTTAATTTAATATTAAATTTATTTATTTATTACTGCAGCAATGGAATGAAGCAAACAGCTTTCCAGCAGAGCTTACCTTCCCACTCATGTGTAGCTTCAAGACTCCTAGCTCACTGCCTTAAAAGATTGATCTCGATTTTATGATGCTTTTAATCAGTATTGTTTGCTGGGGATTAGAGGCCTCATCACAAATCCTGTCTCCTCCAGGGCTTGGTGTCGCTAATGCTGTCCCACATATCTGTGCCCCTGTAGCAGGCTAGTGAAAGTTTGGTGTGAGATGCAGGGGTGAAGAGTGGCTCTTTGCACATGGCCTGAGGGCTGAGCTGCATTTCAGGTGGCAGTGGCAGTGCTGCTGGGTCTGCTCAGCAGTTCTTCCTCATGCTGGCAGGATTGCCTGCTTTTGGTTTTTTAAGAATTTTGTAGTTAGTCTTGGAAAACTAAATCCTGGGAAGATCATAATGCAAAACTTGCCCAGTAGCTGAAATCATTACTCTGAATTATTGGGCTCCTGTCAATTTATTATAAGCTCTCATGCAGCAATTTCCCCCCCATTCTCTATCTCCTTTAAACGTTTAAATATAAAACTCAGATTTGCATTTCCAGTTGAAAAGCTCAGTGGTCAAATTTTTGGTCCATCCCCCCAGACTCTCATTTTGTTTCATTTTCTCTGTAGGTTTGAAGGAGTTGCTATTTTAAATCTTAGTGAAAAGTTGTTTTATTTATTGTCAGTATATCTAGGTAATGCATTTGACACAGACACTGGCAAGTTTCTGGAAGGACAGAAAGAAAAGATAGTGAATTATTTTAAACAGTAAGCTATAGTTATTACCTGAAGCTTCCAGTCAAGTCCTGTATAACTGGTTTTGTGCCTCCAACTTTTGTCTACAGTCTCAGAATGCTTAAAATCTAGTTAATGAAAAAACATGTTTTTCTTTATGGGAGTTCTCAAGAATTTGAGGAACTTTAAAAAATCTTTACCTCACCTACAGATAGCTGAAAACCCATCAGGGTAGGCTCCACCTTCAAGTTAAAAGAACATCGATCACACTTATTAGGCAACTTGAATGCACTGTGAGGGTGGTGTCTTTTCTGTTCCCTGGGTAGCCACGACAAGATAAAAATTGGCTCCCTTCTTGAAGTAGGGGTGAAAGATGGAACTGTGCTCGTCTCCTTTATATATGTGATTTGAACCACACTGAATAAATCGTGTTGTTCTCTCTATGTGCTTGAAATGGCAGCTCTTCTAACTGTTAGACAATGAAAATATTTATGAGAAAGAAAGAGAGCAATTTTGTTTCAGTCTTTCTTAGCTAGTCCATGGATTTACTCTTGAACGCCCTATGGGTAAGCACGTCTGAGGATGGTTCTTATGTTGAGCCCTTACAGCCTGGATTTGTCATCCTGCAAAGCAATCCCCTGCTTTACAAACTGGCTGGTTGGAATAAACAAGGCAGTGACAGAACTGGACTGTGTGTCAAAAAGGTTGCAGGGTGATTATGTTGGCAAGCAACTCACCAAGGCTAAGGGTGTGGTTTCCTGGACAAGGCTACCAGAAGTGTTCAAATGGAAGTTGTGGCAGATGTTTGCTTGGAGTTTTTAATCCCTCCCTGTGTGTCAGAACTAACACTCTGACTGTGTGGAAGGAAGAGAGCAGAGAATGAATTTGCACTATGTTGTCCAACTTGTTTCTCGCCTCACTAGAAACAGCTAGATGGGAGCGACTAGAAAGGACAAAGTGTGACTCAATTTCCTCCTTTTGCAGAATACATGGCTGTGTTGACAGCTTAGGTCTAATTAATAGGCTTGGAGCCCACAGATGGCCTTTGGTACTGGAATTCAGTTGGGTGTCTAATTCCAAATGAAAGGACACACAGAAAATCCTTAATCTATTGGGAGCCGATTGGAACAACTGTTTATATGGGAGCAGCTTGTATTCAGGCTGTGTCATCACATTTATTTTAAACTTGTTTAAGAGCATTAAGGAAAATTATCTTCAATTACTTGCAACTGGAAAGCCAGTCCTTTGCCTGTTGGTATTTGAAAACTCTAGGATTAGACAAGTGCCCCTTGCAATGTATTTGCAAGCTATTGCTGTGGCTTCAGTTACTGAGGGTCTGCTGAGGACTTATCCCAGCCACAGGGAGTAATCTCATTGCAGGATTGTTGCTCCACAATGTGGCACCTGGAATGAAAGGTATGTAGGATACAAGTACCACCAAAAGAAATGTGAGCAAGTGATATTCTTTTTTGTAGGCTTCTGGATTTGAAACTAGACTTCAGCCTTTTCCTGGATGCCTAGCTCTTACAAGTGGGATGGTAGAGAGAATATTACAGATGTTATTCTGCTTCAGGAAGCTTGTTAGTATTCCAGCAGGAACCAGAAATTTCAGAGCAGGATTATGGCTTCATTTCCTGAGGTCTGTACAGAAATCAGATGAAAACATGGTCTCTGCCTCAAGGGGTTGCAAGTGTAACTTAAGGGGAGGGGATGTGAGATGGTGCATGGATGTTTGTCAGTTCAGCCATTTGTTTCTGATTAATAGAGATGTGCACACTGATTGGAAACATGGACAATACTTTCCAAATTAGTGTATTTTACAGATAAAGTTAACTGCTTAGGTGCTGCTGGGATGGTAGAACAATAATATCCTACTGACAATTAATAATGCAGAGTTTCTGGTCATGCATATCAGATGAGCTGCAAGGCTAACCTCCGTGTCATAAACCTGGGAGTGTGGCATGGAAATGAGAAATATCTTTGTATCTGTAGAGTTCCACAACAGAGGTATGGTCTCAACTGCTCTGATAAACTAAAATTGAGGGTGAAGAAAAGAACTTCTGCATGGCACCATCCAGCGTGCCAGAGTCAGCTCAGCTTTAAGGGTGGTGCTACATAAGAGAGAGTTCCTTAAGGCTGTTATTTACATTTAAATGCATAAAGCCTTTGCATTTAAGGAAAATGTCCATCTCTTGGTTGAATGAAAATGTTTCCCTGCGTGATCTATGTGTTAAGTTTTACATATGTACATTAAAGGAGCTTTGGAATTTGGAAAACAAAGCATCGAGAAGAAATAACAGCAAGACAATGGGTTTGGCAGCCCAGAGCTAATTTTAAAGCTGATTGAAGAAAATTAATTTCTGGAGATAGTCTCCTGTAAGGGCTTGCTTGTGATGTCAGGACTTTCCCAGAATGCAAACCATTCCTCTGCTGAACTATGTAGTGAAATCAGATTAAGGCCAAAAAGTAGGTTTGTCTGCTACTCTTCCAGAATGGCATTTGGTGTGAATGATTTTGAGAGCTTGCTTTTTAATGTTGCTCTTTTCCAGGACACAAGGAAAATCCTATAAATCTTTTTCTCTTCGAGTTATCCTTGGTCAGAGCTCTTGCTTGAGCATCATGTGATCAACTGCTGTGACTGGCAAAAAGATCATGTGCAAGGTTGGGGGGTTAAATTAGGCAGCTTAGTATATGATATTAAACCTTAATTCTCAGGCTGACTGTTCAGAGCTGTCCAGTTCTTTCTCAGTGAACATGTACAGTGCAGTTAGAGCTTGGCTTTTATTCATAGCATGTTCTTTTGTCATCATCCTGCCTTTTTTTTTTTGAATTATGAATGCAGTGGTAATTTCTGAAACGTATTTTAAATTCTGTGTAAAGGTTTTCCAAAGGAATTGCTATTGACTGAGCTTACTAGACTTTGATTGGCACCACCATCTTTCTTACAACTTAAGCTCCACCTCTACTTCCTATGAGGACATTTGCCATAATATTTTGGTTTCTAGGTTTTCTAAAAATTTGATTCATTGATCAAATGGCAGTTTCACTCAATGGAAATACTGTTGTTGTTGATGATCATTAAGAGACAAATATTTTCTCATGCTCTCTTCTTTTTTTCTTAAATTTTCTTAAATTATTTCAGTTTAAAAGGTATGGGGAAGAGGTAATATGAGTGCAGAAGATCTGCCATATCTTCATTTCAGTCATTTCAATGCTTTCCACATTTCCATGTAGATGCCAGGTCTCTGTGTTCTGTGTGTTAATGTGCTGACAAGCTCACAACACTGGGACAATAATAGCCTGCCCACTTGTGCCACAGAAGCACTCCTGTTGTACTAACACCAGACCCTTCTTGTGCCTTCAGTGTGCCAGGAAACAGTCTGGGAGGTCTTCAAGACATTCTGGGACAGACTGCCAGAACGTGAAGAATATAACACCTGGATGAGCCTGTGTGAGGAAGGCTTGATGAGTATCTTTGAAATGGGCACCAACTTCAGTCAGTCTGAGGAGCACCAGAGCCTGATCCTGAAGGTGGGTGCAGCAGCTGCTGAGTGTTCTCATGGGCAAGGGTGTTGTGTCCCACTGTAATGTGCAACTTTGGCATCTCCCATTTGGCAGTGATGGACAGAGCCTTACAACAGACAGGCCTGGGTATTCCAGCTCTGGCATCTGTAGCTCCGAGAGATCAGTTCCAAATCAAAGTTTGGGTGGTCCAATGCAGGGGAAAGCAACAGTGATGAAGAGAATGTTGTCTTCAGTAGATGTGAAGTAGATGGCAAGTAGATGGTGTCTAGAGCCAGGACATGAGTCAGGCTGTGGTGCATTTTCCCCTGGGGTGGGTAGGAGCTTTCCTGCTCTGAGCTGAGGTGCCTTCAGCACACATGGCACTTGGGAGCTGGAAGTTCCAAGCTGTAGGTCTGGTGCTACCAAGCCCCATGGCATAATTGCCTGTTGGATGTTCTACAAGTTCTACAGGTGATGTCTGTGCACTGGTGCCTGACTGAAATGAGTGTAGTCCTAAATGTAAAAACTTTGGTGTCCTATAAAGGCAATAAATAACGTTTGGTAACTCACCATGGGAAGCTGCAGGTTAAAATCAGTGTATGAGTGTAAAACAATTCAAAAAAACTTGCTGAATATCTTGGTATGTTTTCTGTTGATTCAAGTTTATTTTAGCTTAAAGAAAAGAAATATGAAGTCAAACTAAAAATGCCTGTCTCAAATGAAATACAAAGATGTAGTTTCAGAAGTTTGTGAATTTTTATCTAAAGTGCTTAACTTTGTATTCATCTAAGATACAGTAGATATCTTAATTTCTCTGGATGAAAGGTTTCTTAAAATGTGTGGTGGCTTATGGATCTTCTTTAAGATTACTTTTACAAGCTAATGGATGAGTAGTTTTATGAAACTTTTAATTCTTAAATGTGTAAAACCAGATAAACAGTAATAATCAGTCAGTGTGGATGCACTGATTTTTCTCTCCTCCTGCTTTTATATTGGACTTTTACGCTAGCAATGTGCACTAAGGAATGTGAATGTGGATAATGGAGAGAAGCTGTTTTTTTTTTTACCCTGAGCCTGCATGTTCGTTTTCCCAGGTGATGCTAGCCAAAGTTTGCTTCTGTGAAGTCTAATGATGCTGTTGCCCTTAAAAGTTTTTGCAAAAAGATAGAAATAAAATTAATGTGCTTTTTTTTTTTAATGCACATAGTGCATGTAACTGTTTTGTATTCAATTTTTGCGGTGAGATGATCTATAGTGGGACTTTATTAAAAGAAATCAAAATTACTCTTGGAAACAGGATGATACATCTACTTCCCACTGCTGCTCTCCTTTTTTGGATATATCTCTGCAGCATTTCAGTGGAGTCAGATAAGTGCTCTGGGTTTGATCTTTTCAGAAGGTTCATATGTATTTAGGTTTCCATTCTCTTGTAAGTGGATATACTCCCTTCAGCAGTGCCATATTCTGGAAAAAAGTCTCTTAATTCTTCTGTCTTCTTTCAGCACAGTTGGTAAAAGGTGATGGCTCTTGGGCTGATTTGATGGCAGATTAGGCTGTGATAAGAGAGACTGAATGCAGTCACCTCTGTGTTCCACAAAATGCCACAGATTTGTCAGGTGCCTTTTTTGGAACAAGAAGCTGAACTCAATTTGACTTTGAACCAAAGACTATCACCACATTCAGTCATTGTCAAAAGTTCAATGGTGTATTTTTAAATGCATGGGTCAGAGAGTGGATTTAATTGCTAGCTCTAGTACTGACTCACCTTTCCCATATGTGCTTGTGAACAAAATATTAAAGCAGCTATGAGAATGTTCAGTCCAAAAAGATGCAGTGGATGCATCTCTGCATTTTTAGAACATCCCTCCTGCTAGTTGCTTTCCCCAGTCTAACGTGGTGGTAGGAACTAGGGCTCATCAGCCTGTGGGGCCAAACACATCTTCTAAAGCCCTGTGTCCTACTCTCTTGTTCTTTCCATACTCACCAGGTAAGAAGACCAAGTTGTATGATCAAGCCTTTCCATTACTAGTGATATTTTGTTTCCTTCTCATTACAGAACGTTCATTCATTTGGTCATGATCAGGTGTTGCTATTTTTTTTTCCCATTCCTGAGGTTTGATCTCTGAAGCACGGAGTACTTGTCCCCTAAGGGCTGCCATTTTTTCACTGCATGCAGTGAAACTACAAGACTCTGTAGCTGGGCAGGTGTGACACATGTGAATGGACCACACTGTTGCTTAAAAGGCAGATTCACTTCTGCAGTGGTTCTTTTGTTTGACTATTATGCTTATTAAATACCACTTGTTTCTAGAAGTCTTTTGCTCTCCAATGTCTGCAAATCATCTGTGGTTAATTTCAAGAGTTTAGTTTAGAGCCAGCAGCTGATGAAAGTACTTCTGCTTTTCTTTTGGTATACATTGGCTGTTACTGTCATAGCATTGCTTTGCTGCCCCTTTTGTATTGGCAGATTCTGGCAGTCTTTGAAATTTCAAAGTGTCTTTTTGCACTACTTTTGGGTAGATTGCAGCATAAAATTTGTTTTTTAGAAATGCTGCATGTCCTGAATTTTCCCCTCTCTCTCAAAAGAAGTTCAGTGTACCTGAAAATTAGGCAAATTAAATCTGTGAAGCTTGCTTTAAATCAACAATAATTCAGCAAAATTGTTGCTTTCATGATGTTTTTGTTGTAGTGTGACAGTTACACTGTTATGAGCAGTGTAATTAAATGCTATCTTATTGGCCTTCCTCCTTGGTTTTCTTTCTTATCCTTTCCTCTAATCCCCAGTAATCACTGTCACACTCCCAGAGATGCTGCAATGTCTGCTTCATCCTGACCTAGTTAATTTTGAGAAAAATTCTCTTTCTCTTAGCATATTTTCTTACTGGGTATCAGTTGGAGCATAGACCAGCTGTTCTTGATGCCTGGAGAAGGCTGACCTAGAACAGAGGCTAGTCAGAGTTAAGAATAAGGTAGATATTTATTGAAAGGCCTTAAAGGATACACCATGGGCACAAGTACAAGAGCCTGGCCAGGGCTACACCCAAGATGGACCTAAAAATGGTCATAAAAGTGGTCATGAGGTCTCACATTTTTGTAAATTTTGGTCCATCTGCATATCAGGGTTAATTGTCCAATCACAGTTTCAGGTTATGAAGTCTCATCCTTCTTGTTTTCTCTCTTCAGTCCACCTTTGTTTGTGATTTTTGGCCTGAAATTTGTTAATGATTGTCCTTGGTATCAAGCTAGAGAAGGAATTATTTTGTCTACCCACTCTGTGAAGAGAGCTCACCAACACCCAACATGAACCTCAGAACTACACACCTAGGCAGCAAAGGATATGAAAAATATGAAAGTTAAAACTTAAGATATCAGTCTCAGCTTTCATACTTCTTTTTTTTTGTCTTGGAGATATGACGTCTGCCTCTGTGGGTTTCCCTGTAATATCTGTATATACATGAACGTTCTGTATGCATTAATACAGAATATATATGTGCTAAATTTTCCTGAGTTTCTTTAAGCAGATCACCTGCCAGATTTTCAGAAGGAGCAGGTGGACATATTCAAGACTTTGGCTATTAAAATAATGATTGGACATTTCAGGTTTGGTTCTTGTAAGTTCTCCTTATAATTTGCTGAATAGATGACTTGGAAATAACAAGACATATTGGTTAAGTCCAGGGACCCAGACTCAGGGAACCTGGGAGCCACCAGCTCCTCAGACTGCCCTGCTGCAGAGTTTTGGCCCAGTCACCCCTCACTGGGGTGTCCTATTCCCTTGCTCTAGGAAGTGATCAGGGCTGTACTGGGTTCTGCTCTCAGGGGCCTTTGAGGAGCAGTGAGTAAAGCTGCTGGGTACAGACTAGTGCTAGATGTTGAAAAGATGTGTGAGGCCTATAATGACCAGTTTTAATAGTGCCTACAAATCATCCTGACTGGCTGAGTGTGGAAGAGCATCTGCTTTTCTAATGAACAAACACTTTTTACTGAGCTACTGCTTACAGATGACTTTCTAAAATCTTAAAGGGAGGGAATAAACCTCTCACTTCCTTGTAGATCCCAGTGCACTAAGGGTGAATATACAGGCACTGTATAGATCATCATAATGACCCCTAAAAAAAAACAACCCTAAGTCCAACACAGCTTTAGTGGCTCCAAGTTAGAGTTCCCACTGTTGACTACCAGGTTTCTTTGTCACTCAAAACTAGTCTTGCTATGTCTTAGTTTTTCATACTAAAGAATCTCCAAATACTTCGTTAAATGGAGTTGTGTAATAAATGTTGGTCAAAGAACATGCTGAAATGCAAGCTGACTGAAATTAGTATTTTTGCTTGGGCTGATATCCAAGCTGTCTGCCATTCTAGCTGTGATCACAATGCCTGCATGTCCTAGAAAGAAGAGCTACTCATTGACATGGCTCCAAATCAATAACAGCTGAATTCCTTCACTTTCCTAGGAAAAACAGGAAAACACAGGTGAAGAGAGTGAGTGGGCTAACCTGCTCAAAAAGTCTCTTTTGCCTTTTCCTTCACAAGAAGAATCATCAGGATACCTTAGAGTGAGTCCTTAGGTCACTGAATACATATGGGTGTTTTTCAGAGAAGTTTGCAAAGTGGAAATAGTATGTTTAAAGCTAATTGTAATTTAATTGCAAAGGAGATACTTGAGTTGATTCACTTCCTGTTGTTTTTAATGAAAAATATACCTGCATTGGTTATACAAAGAAAGCCAGCCCAATAAGAAGTCCAGCAAACAATCCCTTGTTGACCCCATAAAGCAGAGAAATAGAAATGTTGTAGATGGACAATAATTTTCTGTAAGTATTTGATATTCTCTTTACACTGGTACAGCAGCAGGATACAGCATTATTTCTCAACAGCTCCTATTAATTCTCAGGACCTCCTCCACTTCTTGTGGTGTTCCCCACAGAAGCATCTCTAAGTCTCCTCTAGAACTAATGGCACTAATACCATCAGAATTTTGATGAAAAAAATATGAACTGTGTAGCCCTTCTTAGTCTTTTTACACCAATACATGAAAAATATCATCCCTGCCACTTGTATAACCATAAAAAAAGTCATCAGATAAATCCTACTGTGGTACTTTAGGCTGTAGCTTTACTTTCAAAAGATGGTTTTAAATCTATAGCAAGCAGCAGAAGTAATACCGAATTTCTGAAGATTGCTTGCTTAAAAGTGAAAAGGTTCTTATTGGCATCCTCTAACATGGGAGAATGTTGTACCTGGAGAACACTGCAGGAAAATAAATGTACAAATAAATGATGAATGTAGAGGACCTCTGACAAACCTAATGCTCTTTACACTGTCTGATGTCGAATTTCAGTTGTATTTTGGAAATGTCAGACATATTTCCTTCTCAGCAGGGACTTTGTTAATAAATTTTGAACTTAGCGAATGACAGTAGAGAGAATAGAATTATTTCAGCATGCAGAAGGAAATAAAGTGGTATAAACTACATTTCAATTTCTTTCACCTTATATTACTCAAATGTATTTAGGATTTGTTTTTGTTTTCCAGAAACTGGCCTATACAAAGGAAGCAATGAGCAGGTGCGTATCTGTGTTCTCCTTGCATTTTATTCTCTCTGGAGATAACAACAGGTCTGAGCTGTGACATTTTGTAATCTTTTCTCTCTTTTGTTCTTTGACAGTTCCTGTGCTGATTGGTCATGTGGGTAAGCAATTTTCCCTTTCTAAAGGCTAGTGATACGTTGTTTATTTGGTTTTTGGTTCTTGCTGCTGCTGGCATTGATTGGTGTGCTGAAGATGAACAAAATTCATCCTTGTGTAAAAGGATGTATAGAGAAGTGTGGTGGAGAAATCTCGTGGTTCTTGCATGTGAACCTCTGTCCTGGCATGCCCAAAATAACTCAGCCAATCTGAGGCTTGTACTTCTGCTTAAGTGTGTCATCACCTTGGCTATCAGGCTGCCAGGCACAGGCTGTTTACCTGAAGAGGTTTGGTGGGGGAAATCTATTCTGGGAAAGAGATGTGTTCATAGTTCCTTGTGTTAGTGCTCTGGTTGTCTTGAAAAATCTTTCCCAAAGGCTTTCAGGTAGTCCTAGTTATCCTAACAAAAATGAAATGGAATATTTTGAAATGCTATTTTTAAAGCCTTTCATGAGATGTGTGCTGTAAACACTTACAAGGGAATTGGCTGTTTAGACTCTTCACACTTTTAACAAGGCAATAAAACTAAAACCTGATTTGTGGCATCTTTGTACCAATACAAACCTGAACTTGGCCTGTTATTTTCATGTCTCTTATTGAACTGAAAACAAGTTCAAATTATTATCGCTCCATTGCTACTCAGAACTTAATCTAAGCAGTTAT
>VWYI01000078.1:401667-412073 GCA_013399455.1 Anthoscopus minutus | reverse complement strand
GGGAATACCGGGTGCTGTAGGCTTTTTTTTTTCATCTGTGTGCAGATATTCCTGAGATTCCTACATCAACTTCCTTTTTCACTTTGGAGTGATTTAAATTCGTAACTTAACTTTTTCATCATTTGTTTTAATAATAATGGATTTTTTCTCATGTTGTTTTTTATTGTTTTTATTTCAATGAACTCTTTTCATTTTCTCTATCTTGTTTATTCACAATTTTAGTGTGCATTTTCTCTATTGCACATCACTTGGTGAGACCTGTCAGTTTCCTCTGTCTCTGTATTTTCGGTATGTTCTCTTGATGGTCGGTGTTGTTTATTCTGTGGTGCTTTTTGGGCAGTCGTGATGCTTGTGTGTGTCTTGCTTTGTGCCTGTCTCAGCAGCTGTTTTTTAATGGCTTGGGATGTGGAGTCTGCTGCTTGGTCTGTGCACTAGGTGAGGATCTCCTGTGTTTCTGTATGCAGCCGTGTCATGCTCTGGAATGCCCACTGCAAGATCCCATCCCACGTGCTCTGTGGGACAGCCCCGGTGTTAATTTTCTATTCCCATGCAATATCCTTCCTCTGTAAGGTCTGCCTGACCCACAGCCCCATGTCACCCTGTGGAACACCAGAGACATGGTCCCCTTTGCACGGAATCTGCCTGTTGGTGTCACAGATTCTTACCTCGCCTAGCAGTGTATTGAGCTCATCCTGGCTCAGCACAGCGTCACTGCCAAGGGCTCCGTCCTCTGCCTGTGCATGGAGAGATGTCCTTCCAGCTCCCTTGCTGCCCTCAGCCTGCTCTCCTTTTGTTCAGGGGTTCAGGCCCATGTTCAGGCCCTCACCTGGTGTGGGCCCATCTCCTGCTCCCCCAGTACACCTTCACTAACTTGCTTCCATGTGGTGTCAGCCCGTCCCTCACCCTGCCTGACCCACCTCCACCTTCCTGCTCCCAATAGGCCCCGCTCTCCCTCTCCCACCGTGTCCCTGGCACTGCTTGTGCTGACCTTGGCTGCTGGAAGCAGTTGATCTCCAGCTGCTGTGGTGGTGCCCAGGCCACCTGTGTCCAGGGTGCCCATGCAGGATGTGCACAGCAGCAGCCCCCTACACCATCAGAGGTGACACAGACCGTCAGGGCACAACTCTCCAGGGAAGAACTAAGGCTGGATGTGGGGTGTGATGGGGGATTCACCTGGGGTCCCCATTTGGAGCAGGACAGTGTCGGGGAGTGGGAATCTGGGTGCAGCAGCGGCTGCAGACGTTTCCCTCAACTCCACCTGGCTGGGTGTCCTGTGCTGCCTCTCCCAGGATTTCAGGGGGTCTCTCCACAGGCAGGTCTACCTCCAGCAGCTGGCCTGATTCAGTCATATTCTCCACACAGGAGCCACATCGCCATGTCCCGCTGCACAGTGGGAGCAATGGAGTGAGGGATGGCAGGGGGCACTGGCGTCCCTATGTAAGCTGGGACTCACCTGGGGACGTGGGGCAGCGGGGGCACCAGGCAGGCAAGGTGAAATGCCCTGGGGCAGCCGTCGCAGCAGATGAGCTCACCACCATCACCGCACGCTGCACACTCATCCTCATTCTCCTGTCCTCACGGGAGTGAACAGGGGATCACTGCCACCCTCACAGGCTGAAACTATGGCTGTGGCAAGGTCTGTCATCCCCCTTGCCCTCACCCCCTGTATCACCCACCCTGCACCAAACATACCAATTCTTTCAGGGTGGCAAAATTGCCTGTCTCTTGGGAGTCATAATCTGGTGAACTCGTAGTAGCTGAACCCTGGGTTTCCTTTACAAGCCAGGGCAAATGGACATGCCAGGGAAACCCACACAGTTCCTCCTGGGGGTGCACCAGGTGTCACATCCAGGGCTCACCTGGTGGGGCACAGGGTCCTGGCTGTACACAGTGGCTGCTGGCAGCTGGCTCTGGGGGTGCAGTTGGGGTTCCCTGTTCTGTTGGTAAGAGAAGGGACTTGGAGAGGCATTGCTTGCACTGGAGGATACCCAGGCCATGGCTATCATGCCATGCAGCTGCCCTGCCACAGCCTTGGCAGCTACACAAGATGGAGGTGAAAACATGTGAGGAGGGTGTCTGTACACTTTGGCATGCCTTGGGCTGGGCAGGTGCCTTCAGGCTGTGGCTTCTGCTCCTGGCCTCTGGCTTTTCGGAGGCAGCTGGGGTATATGGCTCATCCCCAGCTCTGCTGATTGTCTTGGAGCTGCCTGCAAGAGAGGCCAGAGGCAGCTCCAGTTTCCCTTTCCAACCTCACCCTGCCTGAGGGTGACTCCTGAATTTGGGGACTAAACTGGGCAGGAGGTGGCTGGGCTAGGCTGTACTTACGTGGATCCAGCACGTGTTTAATGAGGATGCCCTCGATGGCCCCACGGCTGACAGGCACCTCACCACCTGCCACAGCCACTGCTCTCTGCACCGAGGCAGCCACTGCCTGGAGGGCTGCAGGCAGGGTAGTGGCTTAGTGGGGTGGGCAGCCCCCTGCCCATGGCTGTGAGCAAACAGGGCGCACAGGCAGAAGCTGCCCTGGGGGTTTCAGCACTCACCACTGGCACGAGAGGTGCGGGGATTATCTGTGCCCTCCAGCTTCTTCACAGTCTTTGCCTTCACCAGAGGCCCTGCAGCGTTGTGAGGATGGGTGTCAGGGGGCACAGCACACCACACTGCCTCGGGGGTAGCACTCTGGCCCATCTGCAACCTACTCTGGGTCTCCATACCAGGACTGGCGCTGTGCCGTGGAGCAGGCTGTGCCACCCGGGCCTTGTCTCGCTCCTCAGGGGCTTTCCTCTTGCCTTGGGGTCTGTGTGGGGCCGGTGCTGTGGGGCTTGGGGAGAAACGCCTTCCACGGCGCTGCCGCCCCAGCTCCACCTCTGCAAGAAGAATAGACTGGGACAGGCACCAGCACCCTGGGTGCCACCCCTACCCACTTTCAGCCCCCGCGGTGCCAGTCCCACCTGAGCCCCTGTTACCTCTGGGGAAGGCACCGCGGAGAGGCCGGAGCCGGGAGTACCGCTCCAGATTGTAGTCCTTGAAGAGGACGGCCCAGAAGTCGCGGACGGCGGCAGCGTCGCGGGCCAGCAGCCAGGTGAGCAGCGCGTGAAAAGCGCGGTGGGAGCCCTCCCGCTCCGTCCGGCTCAGCGTCTCCTGCCAGGCACACCACGGCCCGCGGGCTGCCCTCCGGCCCTCCGGCCCCAGCCCCCACAGCATGACCGTCCTGTCCTGCTCCACACTCTCACCTTGAAGATGTGGTCAGGAACGACTTCGTGGTCAGCCAGGCCATGCAGCAGTGGGAATACGTCGTCCACTGCCATGGCGATCTCGGTGCGGTGCAGCTTCAGCAGGCGCCGCAGGTCCCCGTCGCTGCTCGGCCCCGCCATGCCTGGGGACACTGCCGAAGCCCGCAGCCGCCCGTACACTCCCCTTTAATACACCTTGGCCGCGGCACCAGAAACCTCATTGGACTCTCTCAGCCCCGCTCATTTCTGTACGAAGCCGTAATCTGAACCCGTCCCGCCCGCGCGGCGGCGCTGGGCTTGTCCCTGCACCCTAGCCCCGGGCTTGAGGTCAGGCACCGCCCGAACTCCGAGCGGCAGCAGCCAGCGTGGAGTCGGCTGTGCAGCTGGTGAAGGACGCTCAACCCGAGGGGACCGCCCCGGGGTGACCAGGGAGAGGGGGTAGGTGAGATCCTGGTGAGGGGCTCCCACCTCTCGTATCTGTGGTCACCCAGGCGTCTCTCAAAATTTCTGGACTTTCCACAGGACCTGCTTCTCTCATCTAGAAACTGGGCTGCAGGAGCATGTGGGAAGGGCCCAACTGTTGGGGGTGTGACAGCAACAAAAGAGAGTCAGGGTGTGGGTGCCTTTGAGTGTGTCCTCCCCCCACACTCCCCACTTCCCTTCCCAGCATCTCATGAACAATGTGGTAAGTCTCAAGATAGAAACACAGTGTACTGCCAGAGGAACTGTCTGGGTGCTCAGAGACAGAGGAACCAAGAAATTACATTGGCCTTCAGAAGGATATAAAATGCTGCTGGAGAATGAGCCAGTTAAGCAAACTGGTCTCCTGAGGTTGCAGGTAGCTTCTGTGGGGCAGTAGGAAGTGCTGACACACAAATTCCACAAAAGGTGTATAGCGGTACAATTGAGGGTGCTGAACAAGCAAACGTCTTTCCAGGGCCATGGCAGTCCCATGAGTACTCCCAGTGAATACCTGGGCAGGTGCAGCCCATAGCTCTGTCAATACCCACTTCCCAAAACTGAGAATATGGAGCTGAAAAAAGCTTAGAGCCAGGGGTAAGCTGGCTCCTTGAAACCATCTGGCATAGAGAGGTCTGGGGGCCTGGTAGCTGGGAAAGAGAAAGCTCAACAGCTCCCACCCCAACTCCCAGACGTCTGGATTTCCCCAGAATCAATTTCTAGCCATCTCCCTCTGGAGGTTTATGGCTCTGCCAGGGGTGCTGTGCCTGTGCACACAGCTGTTCTCAGGCCACAGGGCAAACTCCGATCTGAGCAGAACCAGAGCATGGTGCAGGAGGCGATGCTGCTGGGCAGCACAAGGGGGTACAGGGAGGAACTTTCATTGCTATGTCTAAGAAGACTGAAGCAGTATCTGCTGGCTCCAAAGTTGTGCCAGGATGAAGCATCTGCCATCAAGAAGCTTGGGAAGAATAACGAGACAACACCCTTGGCAAGAGCGGGAAATACATTTGCACGTGTTAATAAATCTGGTTAATAAATTAATGCGGTTGCCCATGGAAAGGCTCACCCTACAGTTTCTGTCAGCATTCAGGGGGATTTTTCCTGTGGAAGCAGAGAGCCGTAGGATGGGGGCTGGGCAAGTGTCATGCTGGGTTCCTGTGCCTAACACCAAAATTGCTGTGCCTAGCTCTGCCCTGGTGGGGATGGCTCCACCACCACCACCTGAGCCATGCATCCTCCCAGGGGAAAAATCGTGGCTGTCAGGTGACACAGGAGGTTCATCTCCCCTCCTGGAGCTCTGCCCAAGCCCAGCCACAGGCACTGAGCACAAGCACAGCTGTGACACAGTCTCACAGGCCTGCTCCACTCTTCCCAGGAACAGTGTTTTCCCCAGTATCCCATCTGCAGTGCCACAGTTCATCACCCTATGTTAAGCTGTCTGGCAGGGCTGGTCCAGGACAAGGCTCTGGCACTTTCCTCTGCCCACCCAGTTCCCTTGTGGGGAGGCCCTGCCCAACACCCCATGAACCATATACCCACAGTGCTGTGCTTGGACTTGTTTTAAATTCCCACTTTATGACTCTTTCTGTGCTGAGTCACAGACATTGTTTTCCACATCCAGCCCACTCAGTAGTGCCATGATTTGCATTTTGGGTTGTTTTCTTTGTGTTTCTTCCCCTTTTTGAGAGGGGTGGGAGGCAGAGCAGTGCCCAACCCAGCACATCCATGCTGGGAAATCAGGTGGTTGTTTCTGTACAGCCTCACTCACGGCCAGCCTAGGCAGCTGTGAGGAACTTGTAAGGGCTGCAAAAAGGCAGCCTGGGGCTGGCATGTGCCCTGCCTGGCTGCCACGGCCCCGGGCTGTGGTGCAGGGCTTTCAGGATGCTCTCTCCTTTCTGCTACTCTCCCTGCAGAAACCAGGACTCAAGGGCTGAAGGCTGACAATGTTCCTCCCTAAATACCCAGTAAAATCAGTGACTCAGCATCCAGCAAAAGTATTTGTGGCCCCTGGGATCTACCTTGATTCCCTCCTGCAAAAACCGTTGATGCAAACATGCCCCTTCCAGCATTTCCTCCTTTCTAACTTCCTTGCTGAAGTCCTGTGGTGCAAAGCATCGCTGTTTCCCTTGAACAACTGCCCATCACTAATCTCAAACAACATCTCTGAACCACAGTCAGGAGAGAACAGGCAGCAGTGGAACGCTCATTCATGGGATCACACCAGGAAGGCAGGGAGTCCCCACCTTAGTCTCCGATGCCAATCCCACCATGCCTGAGGCACACTGAGAGTCCCCATGAAACACTGCCACCATGTGCAGTGAGATTTTATTCTTCTCCCCTACCTTCAGCTGTTCCAGGCTCCAGCATCTTTGAAAAAAAGGGCTCCATGTGGGCCCCTGTGCCAGATTCACACTTCCTGCAGCTTTCCTACCACCACCCCACACGATCTGGACAGGAGCAGCTCTCCCTGCATGCATCCCAGCTGCTCCTGCAAGGGCCTTGGAAGGAGAGCTGAATCAGAGATTTAATTTAGCTTCAGTTTCCTCTTTCCTCCCCCTTTAGAAAGAAGAAACAAAAGCCCAGAGGTATGTTATATTAATTTATTTGGGACACACCAAAAAGGAAAGTCAACAACTGTTAACGTACAAAAGTACAGAATCCTGGGACAAGATTTACTGTCCTGATTAAAAAGGCACCATGGTCCCAAAGAAGAGTAATCAGAATACCAGAATACATGATTTAGAAATTTTCCCCTGTTGCAGCAGAAACGGAGCCAGGCTTTGGCTCTATCCACAGTCAAACCCAGTTAAAAAAATCCAAATATGATTTCAATGTGATAAACTCTGCTCAGCCTGTATAGGATGTTGTGAAAAGAATCACAGCCTAGAAGCTGGTTGGATTCTTTTAATTTTTTTGTGAAACAGTGAAGGTGACTAATCACTTAAGTAGGTAACAAGGAAAAAAGCAGACTGTTGACACCTGCAGCTTGACTTTCTGTCAGACAGTTCAACTGAGACCAGCAGGCTGAGTGTGGGGCTTCTGAATGAAATGTAATTCCCTGTGGTAGACAGGAAGTCAAATTTGACAACCTTAAATTCCCTGAATCCCTGAAAATCATAAAGCACTATACAGCTGTGTTTTGTATCCGAGCCAACCCTGATGGATTTGCTTTACACACAAGCATTTATACTGTCAGCTATATTTGTAATAAAAAGGGGGCTTACAGCAGTTATTAAAAAACTTTGGCGAGGTCCGAGCTTGGATATATTCCCTGCTGAAACAAAGCTGCTGGTGTAGAGACCCAGTGAGAGGCTCAATCCAGCACCTCTAGGCTGGAAGGCAAATAGTTTAACCGTGACATAATTCGCATGGGTAGGTCAGTGAAGCATGTCAGAAAGAGGAGATGCAGGCTGCAAAGCCTCAGGCAGTGGACGCTCAAGGGTGCTGCTACCAAACCTGTAAAACTATGAGTGACGCAGAGCACGCGGCGGGCACTAAGTGCTTTGGAGCAACTTACCATGAAGAGCTTGTCAGACACAGAGCAACAACCCTTGCACTAAGGAGCAGGGTCCCTGAGAAGGGACACGCAGTTCACAGCAGGACAGATCCATGCCAGGTGGCTGAGGCTGGAACCTGCCTGGGCAGCCCAGCTGGGGCTGCCGTGTGCCAGGGGACCAGCAGCTGCTCTGAGTTTCATTCCTCCTTTGGCATAGGACTTCAAAGCAGTCTGAGGACTGATTCATCAAAAGTAAATGAACCGTCAAAATTATTGGTACATGCATTTATTGTTAAAGGGAGCAAAAGCCAAAGAATGAAGGAGCACGAGTTAACGTCAGTAAATGATGTGCAGGACGGAGAGGAAAGAAATGGGGAAAAGCTGAGATACTGGAGTGGGGAAACCAACATTCACACTGGAAGGTAAATTTTAAAACCAGGCAAGTTTGTGCTCTTTCTACACAGATCTTTTGTGGACAAATAAGAGACTTGGAAGTTTTCCATTTTCAGAGTGGTCTGGCAAGGTTTGGGCATCTCACCAGAGCTATCTCCAGCACTAGGTTTCACTGGAAGTTCAAGTCTCTCTTTTAAAAACCAGTAAAGCAACTCTTAACTAAATAAGTCACAGATAACGTCACTGCTCAGGATGTAGGTGGGCAAGAGGGTCACTCATTTTTCAAACAACCTCTGGGTGGAAAACTACCATCTGCTCACCCCCCCCCTGCCACTGGTCTACACCACCTCGGGGGTGGAAGAGCAAGCCCAGATCTGGGTGCCTGCTACTGTGAACACAACAGCTACACCTGGGAAGGCTTTTTCTTCCGTATGTCCTAAAAATGCAGTATAACAGTTTATAAAATTACGCTCATCTTAAAACTAAATAATGCAATTTGCATTTTCTCCTATGTTAACCCCCTCACCCCAAAGGTAAAACATTACCACTTCATTTAGGATTCACACCCCAGATCCTAGATTAGGGATATCATGATAAAACTCATCCAGTTATGGGAAGGTTTATCTTGATCAAGGAAACGTTGGTAAAATAGAATCTAGAATAAAACATTCAGAATCACCAATGCTTTAACAGCCAAAGCACTCCACTGTCTCCTGCTCTCTGCCCACTCCTTGAGCAAGAGAGCAGTCCCTTTCCAAAAGCACAGCGTGCCTCTCTGGGGCTGGTGACACACACTGCAAACCCACTTCCTTCCTGGCAGAAACACCAGCTCCCGTAGGAAGAGGCCAAGCACCTTTCACCCCCACTGCAGCCAGGGCTCTTCAGCACACGGATTTTCTGTTAGCAACAAGTCCAAGTTATCACCCTGCAGTAAATCCGAGTCCTGATTCAAGCTGTTAGGCCACCACTGGCTCAGAAATGTTGAGAGACTTCCAAATCCCATGGATGCAGACAGGACCTTGGAAGAAGAGGCTTATGTGCTACGTAACCTTGGATCATCCGCTGCATTTGAGCCTTGGCATTGCTGGCTGCTGACAACTCATCCTTCCAAATCCATGTGGTTTAGTCCTTGCTGCCATTGTCATCATCCAGCCCTCTCCCCTGGAGGCAGCATGTTCCTGTGCTCTGGCTTGAGGATCTACAACAATCACTTCCAATGGATGGTGGGACTTCAAACTTGCCTAACGTGTGCATTGCCACCTTGTACTCCAGCAGCTCTGCCCGCTCTCTGTGGCGGGCGCTAGCAGTTTTTCACCTTTTCCACAGTCTCATAGAAGCCAGGCCTGACCCTGCGGATACTCATCCGTATGTGCTCGCCCTCCAGGGGCAGGTCAGTGCTGGCGCTGGCTGCGGTGCAGCGGCGCTTCCGCCGGCCCCGCAGCGAGAAGGCCGGGGCGCCACCGTTCTCCTCCTCCACAGGGTACAGCTCATCCACACTTGTGCCCTCCTCCGACTGCTCCTCACCCTTGTACTTCATCTCCTTCGCCTTGCTGCTCTCCTTCTCTTCCCTGGCGAGCTTCCTAAAGTGCTCCAGACACTGTATTTTCTGCCTTCTCTCCATCATCTTCAGCTCCTGCTTCTCTGTGAAATCTTCATAGTACATTTTTCTCTCGTTCCTCTGATCTTCCAGAAACTTCCACTCAATGCTGGTCATTTTTATCCCACTGAACTCCTCCAGTTTATCCCTCATCTGTGTGTCTGTACAAAACACGTCAAAGAGCTTCTCTGAACTCTCATTGAATCTGTCGGCCCGCTCGGAAAAAGCCTGGTTCTGTCTCTGCTTCCTGGTCTGGTACAATCGGGTGAACTCCTCATACATTTTGAGGATGAGTTTCTTTATGTTCTGCGTGGCAATGGTGTGCAGGTTGCAGACCAGCCAGTGTTCCTGCAGGTGCTCTGCGAGCAGCTGGGCTGCATCCTCCTTGGAGCGCTGGGCTTGGCCGGCCCTCTTGGGCTGCAGCAGGTACAGCATGTTCTGCACCACATCCTTCTTGGTGGGCAGTAGCCCCTGTGCGAAGCCCGAAGACTCTACATATTCCACAGTCCCCAGGGTCTTCCGTGCCCTCACCTCAGTGTCCAGTGATTCCATCACTGCTCTGTAGTTCTGCAGTTACGACATAACCTGAAAGACAAGAGAAAGAGAGGAGTGTGTCAAACGAGGCAGTTTTTTTCATGCAGCAGAAACAAGCCGATGTAAACCGTGCTGAGGCCAATGGGATGCGGGGTTTTGTGGCGCTCCGCTGCTGTTGGATGGCTGCCTTAGCCCAGCCCATCCCAGGCCCTGCTCCACGAGCCTATCGCTCCTCGGAGCGGCTCCCAGAGCCTAATACGGCGCGTCTGCGTGCGGGAATTCGCCTTTAATTCAGTTTTGCACTTCGCTTCATCAATTACAGCGAGGCAGGCACGCCAGGACCGCAGCGCGGCCGCAGCGCCGGCCCGGCCATGCCCTGCTCGCGGCTCCGCCNCCGCCGCGGCCCCTCTGGGGCACAGAGCCACGAGGTACGGCCGCCTTGGGCGCATCCCCGTGTAGCTCCCTCCGTCTCGGTCCCGCACCGGGCGCAGCACGCGAGGCCGCCTCCGCCGTGCAGAGCTGAGTCACGGCGCGGCGGGCCCCGGGCGCCGTCCGCCCGAGCCCCGTGCGTAAATCGTCCTTGTTCGCCCCGGTTCCTCCCGCCCGGCGCTCACCGCCATCGCGCGGAGTGCGGCGCGGAGCCCGCGCGGGGCGCAGGACAAGAACCGCATCGACGGTACCGCCGCCATCT